>JAOQMS010000178.1:26626820-26644137 GCA_027563885.1 Erythroxylum longipes | reverse complement strand
AATTTTACTACTGAGAAAATTGGAGAATTACAAGGAGAAAACTACACTCACAAAAAATATACAAAATATTTTTGTGTCTCTCTCTCTCTCTTTTTCTCTCTCTCTCTCTTTTTCTCTCTCTATCTCCTCACACCTCTCTTAATTTTTGTACACTGCCCATATCCACTCTCCTTACATCTCCTGCCTATTTATAGGTAGGAGAATGAGAGGATTTGGCCAACCTTCTTTGGCTTATTAGGCAAGTTAGGCATTCGGTGCCTAACTTGCCAACCAAGTTTGACAGTTACTTCTCTCTCTTTGTTACAAAACATGTAACCCACACTGATTCCGAAAAATCCTTTCAACCTCTTACTCTTAAAACTAAAATCCAACAGATATCTTATCTCTAGAGAACCTAGCATCTGGGTTCCCAAACAAAACAAATTGTTCAATTATCAAGTCCTCAAAGAGAAGAGTGTGGTTTTGACGTTGTTAAATTGTATTATCGGAGAGAACAAAAAATATAAATAGCATACTCAAACACAATCGCACATACACAAACCAGATTCGTATCTAAAGAGTACATACACCTTTTTTTTTTGTTTACCAAAATCCACAAAAAACAACACAATTCCAGAAATATTATACACCCATTCCTGAAATATATAGGTATTTACAAAACCAAATATTCCAAATCTTATTTCAAACTAAAGCGGTGCATGCGATGGGTTTTTCTAAAATCATAAGCATGTATATATAAAACAAACATATGCTCAAATACCAATGTTAGAATAAATAAAATAGAATATAATCACATAGATTATATTAAACAAGATCTTTTATATATGCATACAAAATAATAAATCACATACTTGAATCATTATTGAAGTTCCACTATTAAAAGAACACTATTGTTTTACTTCTCCTTCACATAAAAGCAAATGTTAAAGAAGAGACACTCACAGAAGTATCTATTCTTTTCGTTCTTTGGTTTTTACGTTCAAAAAACTTAACTACTTTTAATAGTTATTTAAAGAACAATAATCATAATACTCCCCATGAGTGTATAATGATTCGTTACTAAATATTTGCATAAATCTTTATGTAAATTGATTAATAATTTTAGATAATTATAATAAAGAGAATAATAATCGAAGAGTTAAAATAAGAAGCATCAATGAGTTTGAAAACGAAAGTTAGACTTTCACTAAAATTTATTTTATTAGAAGGTTAATTTGAATGCTTATAATTTGATTTTGTAATACGAAGGGGTTATTTTATTTTGTCGGGGGACGCAAACGCAATTGTATGTTAATTTTAAGTGAAGTCCGTAAAACCGTTTAAAGAAATCTGAAAGCACTTTCGTACACTTCTTCCAAGGCAATATTGAAATAATTTTAACGGCATAAGATAAAGGCTTCTCTTATAGTTTAAGGAATTTTTTAAAATTCTTTTTAATTTTCATTTTTTCAAAAAATATTTTCTTTCATAGTTGAGTTAAAAAAAACAAAGTACACATGTCATAAATATCACACTTATATTAATCAAATGTTGTTTACATGACGCTCAACCAAGTTTTTATACTCGAAATGATTTAATTAAATTCAACTTAAATTTATAATTTATTATAATTATTTTGTACTATTCATTTAAATCAAATTTAGTTTGTTCGCATTATATTTAAGGGCTGAGCAGTTGAGTTGTCGTATTAGTGACATTTAATTAATCTACGTTTGATATTTATATTACCTATATTTTGTCGTTATTTTTAACTAAAATATAAGAGAGATTCTATTTAAAAATTGTGAAAATTTTAAAGTTCGTATGGTTATTTTAAAGTTTTTTAAAGTACAAAGAAGGTCTATTTTTTTTACCTTGGTTTTAATTAGTGATACAAGTAAGAAATATAAAAAATTTTCAAATAATATACTATTTCATAATTAAAAGATTTTTGGCCATATTTTTTAGAAAATAATATATATTTATCAGAATTATATTTTTAGATATTTTGACTTATAATTGGTACAATTTTCTTCCGAGTTGCTTAAAATTAGTTTTTAGTTTTATAAGTTAATAATTTTCTATTATTTTTTATTATGATTTGTTTTAGTTAAATTTTTATATGTGAAATCATATTAAAAGGGAGAGAATATAGGTTGGAGTTGAATTATGAATTTAGATAGAAAAGTTATTTTTCGTAAAAGAATCGAAATGAAGCTTTAAGCCTAACTTTCAAACTCCAGAAAATGAAGTCAAGATCGTTACACAACGTTGTGTAAAGGTCATCAAAATAAAACAATCGAATATTAAATTAATCAAAGATGTTATATGTAGGACTGGAAGTTGAAGTATAACATTCATTCAAAGAAATATTAACAGTAAAATATGTATTACTTATTAAAAATAAGAATGTTCTTATGCAATACAACATGACTATTAATCGTTTTAATGAGTATGTAATTATCAAGAATTAATTTAATATTTATGATCAATGAATCAAGTGAGGATAAGTTTAATTTTGAAAGGTAAAACGTAACAACTTTACTACAATCTAGTCGTTGAGATTCTAAATCAAGTTTAGCTTAGTATTAGCAATTAAAATATATAAATAAGAAAATTAATTAATGAAATGTATTTTTTAAAATATATGAATATTAAATATTGTTTTGAGAGTATCAACAGTAAAAGGAGTTTATCACGGTTGCTCATGACCGAATCTAGCACTCCAATTCTAAGAAAATAAAGGAAAATGATTCCGGCTATAATCTCCTGCTTTAGAGCCCAAGTCATAATTAATGTTCTCCTGATAAGATGTTGGATTTATCCACCATCGTATGATATGTTTCAACTACTTTCTTAATTAATTAGAAGTTGAGTTCCAACTCCTTAATTTAATACCCCGGACTTACACTTACGTGCACGTGGCCAAAGACATATTTTAATACATCGTGCCCTCTTCGTAATGAAACGAAGGCAAGGGAAGAAGAAACACGATTCTCTATTTATTAAGCCTCTATCTATTCAATATTTATGAGCCTGAACGAAAACTCATAAAATAAAATAAGGACAAAATAATAAGAACAGTCATCGAAAGAAACAAACATCCTTATAATAAGCTAAGAAAATCAACAGATGTTAATAAATAAATAAAGAAAGAAATATGCACTTTTTGTCTACTAAATACAAAACAACACTGAATGACTACCGATCAGGAAATGATAACTTACGAGTATGTTGCCACAAAAATTACATGTTACGACTTTCATTTGACACTTTTCGTACAGGTTACAAGGTGAATACCTTGGAGCACGTGAGAAGGAACGCAAGGAAGCCGGCTAGCAGATGTTAAAAGTTTGCAAAGACATTTAAGAAAAAGAAAATGAGAAAGAAATGGATAGATGGGGACAAATGCACTATAATTGCTTTAGAAAAAGAGAGCCCGATCAGCTTCTCTGTCGATTTTCTACTCGAAGCGTGTTGAATATTGATTACTCGTTTCCAGCAGCCGGCCCTTATTGTAATTGTTGTGCACTCACTCTTTTCCCACAATTAAAAGGTTAGGTCGTGCTTGTCAAAGGTTGGAACAATGGACAAGTTAGCTCCTCATTCTTATCTACTAATTCTAGACTGGTTACTTGCTTGGCTTCAAAAGCGGGATGCTTGCATAATTAACCTTAAGAGTGCTTAGTTTATTCGAAAGAATAGTAATAAAAATTATAATAAAAAATAGAAATGGATATAATTTGTATTCTTCACTATATTGAAAGTATAGAGTATTTTCTCAAAAGAAAATATAAAAAAATGTTTTATCGGACCATTTTTATGAATTTTTGTTTGGAGCATGAATTAGTGTGCAGCTAATAGTTCTGCAGATAAATTTAAAACCCGTTTATTTGTTAAAGGGTTTTATCAAAGTCTCATGCTTACGCACCTTATTAATGCTTATTTAAGAATGCTCATGCTTACACTTTCTTACCTATTCTCTGTCTCTTTATTTATGTTAATAATATTATTCTGACAAGTCTCCCACCTTCACAAAACAGGAGTAATGTGCATTGAAGTTTGCCCTTTATTGAAAATACTTCTCATCAACATGGTATTTTGTTGTCCCACTGTCGACCTTACATTATAGATTTTCTCAGACGAGCTCATATGTTAGATGCCAGACCTACTACTACTCCATTGCCTACTAATTCTCAGTTTACACTTTAGCACAACACTTTTAAATCCTACCCATTACCCCATTTTTATTGGTAATCTATATGCATCTCTTATAAGGAGAACAAATTATCTCAATTTATGCATCAACTAACAACTAAGCATTGGACATGACTCAAGAGCATCTCCTCCACTATTTATATGGTATTTTAGATGACGATATTCTTTTTTATTGCGATTCTCCATTATCTCTTCATGTCTTCTTCGATACAGATTGACTCAAAAACAAAGATGATTTTGTCTCTAACAAGTGCAAGCATTGTTCACCTTGGACGCAATCCTATCTCTTGGAGTTTGAAGATACAAAACAATGTTGTTTGCTTATCAACGAAGGTTGAATATAACTCCACTGTCACCGCTGTCGAACTCACTTGAGTGTGTTATCTCTTATTTAATTTTGGTCTTACTCTTTCTCAGACACCTTTCATTTATTACGATAATATTGGTGCTACACATATGTGTTCAAAATTTTTGTTCCAATCAAGAACAGAACATGCTGCAATTTTATTTTCATTTCATTTGAGATCAAAGTTCAATTTTATGCTCTTTGTGTAGTTCATTTATTCTCTGCTGATCAAGTAACCAATACACACAAAGTATTGTTCCCTTCTTAGTTTCAAAATTTCAAAGTCAAGATTGATTTTACTTCTCATGACCAATCTTGAGGGGGTATATTAAGAAACCCTTAATTTTAGGTGATGAGATTGCAATTTATATAGTTGACCTATATTTTTAATTTTAGATCTCAATCATAAGGAAATAGCATTTTTTTTCAGGAGTTGAATAAGCTGTACAGTGTATACTAAACTCTCTGTTGCGAAAGTCGCTAGTTTCTACTTCAAAGTTGGCAAGGTCTCTTACGAAATAGGATCTCTAAAACCAACATCTCAAGCGAGTTCATGATTAAGATACAAAAGAATTAAGGTCGTGTCACGTTAAAATACTCCACAACATACATCTCGGCTGATGTTTTGGTTTGTCGTAAAGTATCTCTAGTCTAAGCATTTTACCATCTGCTGTCTCTAAAAAGCTTCTTGTAAAGGTAAATAATAGTCAGAAGCTTACTCTCGACGAACCTCATTTTGGTTAAATGTTTTAAAGCTTACTCTCAATAGTAAGTTTCTGGTTATTATTGCCTTTAGGAGAAGTTTTTCAGAGACAAGAAGTAGTGAAGTATTTAGGCATGGAGACATTTTAAGGCAAACACAAATATTCTCTAAGAAGGATAGTGCAGAGTGGTCCAAGATAAATCGTGGCTCTAATTGGGGGGTGATCGGTGATGTCAATCACGGATAAGGTTAGAGATTTGGGATTTTGATACTTCAAGAAGGGGTGTAATCGTAGATGCTTAGTCTCTTGAATTATGTACATTTGTCCACTGTAGAATGGACAAAGATCAAGAAAAGTAGAAATCGAATACAAAACAAAAGAAGCTTGACTTTCTCAATACTAAAATAAAATCTTAAGGAAATCTAATTTAAAGCCAACGAAACAAAAGATTGACTCCTAAGTCCTAACACGTGCTCAACCCCTGCCCTGTCCCGTCCCCAAACCCAACGTTCGCTATACGACAAAACACCGAACAGAGACGACACCTTGTCTGAAAACGACAAGTCGCGCGGTAAATCCTCCGTCTTGCAATAAATGACTTGGACCCGAAGCCAGATTTAGTATGGGTTAACACTGAACAAAAATTCACTTAATCACCTAACCCTTTTGTTTTAACTTATAATTCCGTCTCTGTCCGTCCTTTTCTCTCTTATCTTTTTATATCTCGCGTGAAAGGTTGGACCAAATACCAACGACTTTACCCTCTCTCTCTTGTTTTCTGCCTGTTTTCATTGTGAAGATTCTGAAGTTTTAGTTGTTGGGCTGGCCGGAGATCGGGTCTTCCGTCCGGTGTTTGTGTTTAAAAGCTCGAAATCAAATAGTTGGGTGAGAGTTGTGTAGTGTAAGAGTCATTGGGTTTAATCATTGTGTTGTTTGGTTTAATGTGAGTTGTGGTAAGAGACTCATGAGAGCTGGTAGTTGGGTTAAAAAGAGAGAACAGAAAAAGGTAGATTGACTGGTAGCTGTTTGTGTGAGAGAGCGATAAGAGGGAAAGCTGAAACGAAGCTCTAGAAAGGAAAGGGAAAGTTTGTTCTTTAATGTTCGTTGAAATTCCAAGTGGATTGTTTCGGATTATTTCACTTTTTTGTCCATTAGCTTGATCTAAAAAAAAAAAACCTAACTTGTTAGTTAATTCACTTCATTTGTCTAGTAGTACTCATGCCGGTCGAATTAGATAACTCTTCCACAGCCTCCGGCGAAGCCAGTGTCTCTTCCTCCGGCAACCAGCCACCGCCGTCTAAATCCACAGCAACAGCAAAGAAGAAAAGAAACCTCCCTGGAACGCCAGGTAAAGACAAGAAACAGATTGACTGTGGAAGTCTTAAAAGTCAATATCACTTGTTCCGTTCGATTTGGTTAAATTTGGTTTCTTGCAGATCCAGATGCTGAGGTGATTGCCCTTTCTCCAAAGACTTTGTTGGCTACGAACCGATTTGTGTGTGAAATTTGCAATAAAGGGTTTCAGAGGGACCAGAACTTGCAGCTTCATAGACGAGGCCATAATCTTCCATGGAAGCTCAGGCAAAGATCGAGCAAGGAAGTGAAGAAGAGAGTTTATGTGTGTCCTGAGCCAACTTGTGTCCACCATGATCCATCAAGAGCACTTGGTGATCTTACTGGAATAAAGAAACATTTTTGCAGGAAACATGGAGAGAAGAAGTGGAAATGCGACAAGTGCTCGAAAAAGTACGCTGTTCAATCGGATTGGAAAGCTCACTCAAAGATTTGCGGCACCAGAGAGTACAAATGCGATTGCGGAACTCTGTTTTCGAGGTTTTTTACGATGAAGTTTTAATCTTTTATTCTCTGGATAATTTGTTTGGTCTCTGTTTTTGGTGTGTTCGGTTTGTGAAGTGTTTCCGGGCTTTCTTTGTGGTGCTTTTGAAGGAGGGATAGCTTTATCACGCATAGAGCTTTCTGCGATGCTTTGGCGGAGGAGAGTGCCAGAGCTCAGCCTCAGGATTCGAATCCGCCTGTAGTGAAACAGAATCCAGAATCCCACCCGATACCTCAAGCTGAGCCATCTTCGCCGCCGACGTCAGCTCCGATAGCTACTTCTGCTGCTCCGGCATCAGCTCTATCGCAGCCCATTGCTGTGATTCAATCGTCAGTTTCGGCAGTTCAACGTCCTGGTATGGTGGTTAAAATGTGACAACTACTTCAATTTTCAGTTTGAATTTTGTCGGTTGTGGTTTTGTCTCAATAAGCACGAAATCTTTGTTGTTTCTCTCTCTTTTTTAGCGTCTTGGAGTCTAGTAATTTTTGTCTGTTACCAATTTTGTTGTTATTAAGGCTAATTGAACACTGTAGATTTTAGGAAGTAATTGAACAGTTAAAGAAAAGAAAATGGCTCTTCATCCAAGTTCTAACTGGGCAATTTAATTTGCACAATCACAAAGCAAAACAAAAGCTAAACCAAAGGCAACCCACATCTGCTCAAAAGCTAGATAAAAGAAAACCGGTGACGGGTTTAGCTGGGGATAGGAAAGTATTATTGACTCTGCTTTTTAGTCTAAAAGCTTTCTTACAAAAGAAGAACCGACTTTGCATGTCTTTATTTTTCATGAGATTCATGCGTTCTTCCTTTTTGCTTCTGATCAGAGCTGCCGGAAAATATCAGTCAGTTCATAGAGGAAGTGCCTGCAACGACAGCAGCATTAGGCTCTGGCAGTAGTACTAGCTCAAGTAGTAATGGAAGTGCCAGCAGTAGTGTGTTTTCTAGTCTGTTTGTTTCATCAACTGCATCGGGGAGCTTACAACCTCATCAAGTTCCTGCATTCACAAACCTAATTCGGGCCATGGCACCCCTTGAGCACCCGACTGACATCCTTCCATCCTCCTCTAATGAACCCATTTCTCTATGTCTCTCCACCAACCAGGAATCGTCATTGTTTGGTACCACTGGTCTAGAGCACAGGGCATATGCACCGCCACCACAACCAGCTTTATCTGCTACTGCATTGTTACAAAAAGCTGCTCAAATGGGTGCTGCAGCAACAAATGCGTCTTTACTTCGTGGGCTAGGGCTTGTATCATCTTCATCATCTGTGCAGCAAGACAATATCCAATGGGGTCAGAGGCAAGTAGAGGCTGAGAATGCCTCACATTCTCCTGGCCTGGGGCTTGGATTACCTTGTGATGGAGGCTCTGGTTTGAAGGAATTGATGACGGGGACTCCTGCAGTGTTTGGTCCCAAGCATGCAACTCTTGATTTTCTTGGACTGGGGATGGCTGCTGGTGGAAGTCCTAGTAGTGGACTGTCGGCTTTAATTACATCAATTGGTGGAGGCCTTGATATGGCCGCAGCTGCAGCATCTTTTAGAAATGGGGAATTCAGTGGAAAAGAAACAGGAAGAAGTTCATGAAGCTCTGCATCTCCATTTGACTAGGGATGTCTTAAAGGTGTAAATTCTACTGGCAATAAATTTTGCAGAAGATACAAGAAGTTTAAAGCACCAAACATCGCATTAAGGACGGATTGCTCCAATCAAAACAATTTGGGTCTTTTTACAAGGGTTCTGCTGCAGAGACGATGCAGATTTGGTGATAAAGCTAAAGTGCAGCAGCCTTTTCTTTTCTCCTATGTGTATTGGCTGCATATCCGCTGAATTAACTAACAACTAAAGGGGCAAATTTGCTGGCTTTGTAAGTACGGCTTTGTCTAAACATCCATATATTCCCGCAACATGTCAACTGAGATGCCGTCCAGAAGGATTCCATAATTTGGATAAGCAGCTCTAGACTTGCAGTTAATGAATCTGTGGCTGCAAGGAAGGAATCAGACATTCATATATTGCAACTGATGTAAACAGTTAGAACAATCTTTTTATACAATTGCCAAATTATGTACTAAAATTGTTTTTCTAGTATGTTCTTTTCCAAGTATCAGGTTTAGGTCCATGACACTAGATTGGTTAAAAACTGGAGCAAAGTTTTTGCTTCATGGAACTTTATATGATTGCCAACTTGTGTACTAAATTGGTTTTATGTTGGTGGAAACCAAAGACCAGTCTTTTTTAATTTGGTCCATTTGCTAATTTAAGACAATCTTTTGGTAAAACTTAAATCTAGCGTCACTCCTGATGATCAGATAAGAGGAGTAAATGAGCTTCAACTTGTTTATCGTCTCATTTACACAAGAATTCAGAGTTCCTTAAACAGTTTTCAAGTTTCGTTGAACTCTTCCATTCTCGTCATTATTTGACAACTTCTATACGGTCTTCTGAGAAGTCATTTCTTCCCTGAAATGTATACCCATCTTGCACGTCATGTTGAATGCTTTTGCTCTGTAGCCGTCCGAGTTCTATTCTATCCTATCTTCATACAAGAAAAGTCATCTTGATTGCGTGATCATGGCTTTCAGGACATTTCAGTACTGTTTCATTTTCCTTGTCATGACATGTAAGCAGAAAATTTCAATTGGAGGTCGAGTCAGAATCTAGACCTGGTTTCACATATAGCTGGCTTAGCTATAGCTAATTTTACAGCCCAAAAAATCGGCAATATGTAAATTTTAAAAATATATTTTTATTATTAAAATTTAATATTTATATATAAGTGACTCAATTTATAAGTTTATATACTCAACAAAATATTAAATGATCATAACATTAGCTAGAAAATTTTTACAAATATTATGATAAAGGTCTAAATTATTAAATCAAATATTTTTAGTAACTTTTCAATTTAATTAACATAAAAAATTTTCTTTTATAGGAATTAACATAATAATAAATGTAATAATCTAATGCTACCAACCTATTTATAAAAAACCAATCAAACACATCCAACTATTTTACGGTCTTATTTAATTATCAAATAATTTTTATTATTATTTAATTATCATAACATGTTTAATAGAATTATACAAATTTTTATAGTAAATGAGACCATTTATGTAGTCTTTGAACTGAAAAACTTAAATTATTTGATTTAGTTATATTATAACTAAACTTATTTGAAACTCCACGAGAATACAAATCTAATAATTATTACATGTGGCAAAGTATAATGAAAATTACAATTACAAAAATCAAAATATTTATTAATATTTAATTATATTTTTATAAATAATAAGTAATTTAAAAATAAAAAAGGAGAAACAAAAATAAACATAATATCATTTAATATTATGTTTTAATTTAAAATGTTAATATAATGTCCACGTTAATGACAAATTACAAATTAATTATAATATGTTTAAATATTTAATAAGTTAAAAATAAATAAAAATTAAAAACTTTATCTTTAAATTATCACTTAGAATTCAGAAAATGTAACTGTAAAATTTTTGAGTTGAAATATCTTAGATTCATATATTAGTGAAAATAAAAAAATAAAGTATAAGAAATACACTCAAATACTTCAAAAGTATTTATAAATATAACAAGTTAAAATTGTATCGCTAATAAAAAAAGTTATTTAGCTTCCAAGATTAAAAGTTAACATTGACTTTCTTGGTAATATAACTAATAAAGGAAGCTATTTGTTAATTAACGAGGTAATGTTAACTTTTTCTTCTTAGAGATCTAAAAATTTAGGAGGCGTTTAGTTTGAGCACGGGGTTGGGTATGGATATGGGTATAATACTAGAAGGGGATGGGGATGGGTATGAAAAATAAAAAAATGATGTTTGGTTTGTAACTTGAAAGATCGTAAGGAATTGAGAGACAATAAGGCAGGATGAGAGATCGTAAAGAATTAAGAGGCGATAAGAAAGTAAAGAAGATGGTAGGGCAAAGGCTAAGGATAAAAGAGTAAAAAATAAACGTGATAAAAGCTTAAATTGGAATGAAAACTCGATACCCACCCCTTTTAGTGGGTTTAGTAAATTCCCAAATTTAATAGAATAAATCTATTTCCCTGGAATTGAAAATCTCAAAACAAATACTGTTTTTTACAACTATTTCATTTCTTCATTCCTAAACTCTCAAACCAAATGCCCCCTTACTACCCTTTTAAATTAAAAAAAAAATGATCAAATGCATTAAAGGTAGCCTCTAGTGAGAGTATGCCCTAAGCAGGGGCCGACATTGCTCTTAGCTTTGAGGGTTAATCATAAAACTTTATAGTCATAGATGCCTCAAATCAAGCGAAGTCTGAAACGCTGAGAGCAGAAAAGGGAAAATGAAATGCTCTTTGATATAAAGAAGGAAATTAAACAAATGGAATAATCCGTGGAAGTCCAATCTCAGATTGTCTTTAGTTCTTGTCGTTTTCCAGTTCCTACACATCTACAGAAGCTAAAGGCTTATTCTCTTCCTCTTCCCCTCGCCCTTACCTTCTGATCTACGTTTCCTGCTTTGTTTTCTTGACAGCTATTACATAAACAAAAGAACTGGTACTTGAATTTAACTTGCTATAAACTATAATAATGTCAGACGCACATGTGACGCAAGGTTCGTTGAAGAGTCATTTCTGCAGTGGCAAACCTGTCCAGTAATTGTCTGAGAGGCCAGATTTGTCATGTACGATTAATTTGCGTGTCCTGGGATCTAGATCCTGCAGCAAGTAATTGAGCCTCTACCACTTGCTACGAAATTTATGAAGGCGTTCATTTTGGGTTAGAAATCAACATTATTATTCACTAGAAGTGTCTGTCTCTTGACTTATAAATTTGGTGAGGGAATTATTCAAATCAAGTAACTAATGAATTTTACCCAGTAAGAGGAAACAAAGTCAACTTCTCTTAATGTTGCATTAATAAGAACATGACAAACTGACGAGAAAGAAAGAAAGCAAATTTCAGGAAATGAAAAGAAACCAAGATGACTTATGGATAATGGTAACAGTGCAGACCTCAAATCATCAGCTATTGAAGCTGCTCTGACCAGAGATGTCATGTGAGTGTTTCAGTGAACACTGATGTGGGTAGAGGGATGGATAGATCATGCTGGTAGGGGTAATTATGCAGTAGCTACTGAAATTGTTGGCCTAGCATTTATTGCTTTGCCTATATATGTCCTTTGTGAATTATTGTATTACCATCTCTCTTCGTTTTGGATCTAATATGTGCCCGTATTAGCATCTGAATAACACTTTTGCTGACCAAGGTCAATTGCATTTCGACCCTTTTGCTAACTTAGAAGTACGCTTGGGCCATGACCTCGGTCAAGAATGACCCAATTTGAGGGATTTTGTGTAATTTGTAATTAAAGTCAGTTGACCTTCTTATTATATATATAAAAAAATGTGCCCGTACCAGTTAATTCAATATTAAAAATAGGAAGTTCCTAAGGGGGAGCGGATACACAGGGAAGAACTTTAGGTAAGAGAATATGTTCTCGAGTCATTTTCTTTTTTAAAAAGTTTGGCCAATGAGAAAAAGTATTTGGTCGAAGCCAAAAAGAAGTTGACTCATTTCATTCGTCGGAGTTGTAAATGACAGCGTTCCAGAAAATGACTGATTCCTTAAAAAAAAGGAAATTATTCAAGCTATTTCTTCCGACGAAGTCCTGCTCCAAAGGCCCACGAGTCATCTTCTTAAAATCTCTCCCATGTCCCTTACTAAGACATTTAAAATTCGTGAGTACACATACTCCATCAACAAGCCAAACTCAATGGAATTATGAACCACCGGAGACTTCGATTACATGGTAAAACACAATAAAAATTATAGTGTACAAGCCAAAGCGAGAGTTGAAAGAAAGACATTAATTGTATGTAATCTTATTTTTGTATTTATTTTTTATAATTCGAATCCGTAATCTTTGGTAAAGTAACCTTCCATGGTAAATTTACAAATAACAAGCCTTTAGCAGTTGACTAATGCTATTACCACCAAGTACTTGACTAGCATAACTTTTATTAATTTTGTTAAATTTAAATGTGAGAAGAAACTCACAAACTTTTTAAAGTTATGTTTAGTTGGAGGCTTATCAATAGAATGATACGAAATATAATATTATTCTAACGTTTAAGAAGAGAGCTTATAATAGAATAGAATAAAATAGAATGAGGTAAAAGAGGAGAGTTTTATATTACATCTCATTTCATCCTAAATAGTAAAAAAAAAACTCTGATATAAGCAGTGTAGGATAAAATATAAAATGATAAATAATTTTACACTATATTATATTTTGAACTTTTCATCCAAACAATGTTTTATTATATTATATTATCAACTTTTTTATCCATTTCAAACAATAATTTGCTAATATTACATCTATTTATGTTCTATTTTATTATAAACTATTTTATTTAAAGTATAAAGTGAATATAATGAAAGTAATTCAAGTGGCTTTCATTCTTGACCCTTCATGTCTATCAAAGTCCAAACTTCCAAGGTACGTCAACAGAGCCAATGGGCCAAATTTACTTATGTTTGGTGCTTATAACCCGACCATAGACAACCTGATTCTGTCCAAACGTCACGGTTCTGGTTCACATCTCCTTTTAATATTATGAACTAACGACCTACCACATGTTGACACATCAAGAATGGACCCATACTTGGTCACATCTAATTGGTTCGTTCACATACTACTTGGTTATCTAAGCAAAATCTAGCCAAATTATGGCCGTAATCCCATTGCCTAAATCTCTAAAATATCCTCAATACAACAAAGAAGAAGAGCATCCGAAGCCTACATTCAACGGTAAAAAACAAAGTCTTCACTGGTACTTCCGTCCAGTATTGAGTCTTAACCCAATAATTAGCGGCGGTATCAGGGTATCATATTTTTGTCTTCACTCTCTTCGTGTCTGTCGCCACGTGCTTTGTTAGGTTATCTGTAAATCCTAAGCTAACAGGGAAGTCTCTCTCTTGGTGGGAGATATAGATTTAAAGGATAAGCTCCGACCCAGAAGACATATCTTCGCAGTTCCTTTGTTTCTAGCATTTTTCGTCGTCAAGTTTCTTTTTTCCGGTACAACCCCCAAAAGGTGGCTTCTCTTTCTACCTTCTATCCATTTTGTTCTTTACAAGTTTTGGTTTTTATTACCTTCTAACATTATTTTTGACATGGGATTAGTTGGTTTGAAGTTAAACCTCATTTTGTTTCCATTTTACGTTCGTAAAGTAATGGGCTTTTTACTATTTTTGGTAACAGGGTGGTTGAATCGAGAGTATATTGGTTTGAAGAGATAAGATGCCAACTGGGGTCCTTTCGAAACTGAATTTTGGGTTTAGGAGAGCGGTAGTTGCCAGAAATTCAGTTTCCTTGTATTCTAATTCTATAGAATCGTCATCAAGGCGCTCCTTTTCTGCAAATCCAATGGTGGCTTCTGGTTCTAAGGTTGTTTTTCCTGATGAGCTGCTTACTTCCTGCGGAAATGGATTGGATATTACGAAACCAAGTGGTGTTTTCTTTGCTGATAGAAGTCGTGTAAGTTGCGTCAGAGCTAGCGTTAGAATGGGAAATACAGAATTACCAAATAATCGATTGGTTTCTGGGTGCTCTACGTTTGATGCTATGCGCAGGAGTAGTCACGCCAATGCTTTAGTTCTTGTGCCACTTATGAGAAACATCCACTCTTCTTCTGTGTGTTATTCTGCCGGTCCTGCTCACGACGTGTCGTTTGATGGGAATTCTCGGGAGGAACAGCTGGATTCCAATATGATATCTGGCCAGTAGGTTATCATCTATTTCTGAGTGACTTACTATGGAATCTGGTTCAAGTTTTAGAATTATAATGTCGATTGTTTTCATTATTTGGATATTTTATGCTTATTGGTTAATGCATGGTCAGTGAAGGTATAAACTTTGGATACTATACAGAAAATTCTGGTTATGCGGTCTATAACAGATGAATTAGGTTTTCATTCTTGTGTTAAGGGTAGAATTTTTCGTCGTTACAGAGTCTTGAAGCTACACTCAGGATCATGCTACCTGCCTCATCCTGATAAAGAACAAACAGGTGGGGAAGACGCTCACTTTATATGTGATGATGAACAAGCCATTGGTGTGGCAGATGGTGTGGGCGGTTGGGCAGATGTAGGTATTAATGCTGGAGAATATTCTCGTGAACTTATGTCTAATTCAGTGAAGGCAATCCAAGAGGAATCCATGGATTCAATCGACCCAGCCAGGGTATTGGAGAAGGCCCACTCCCGCACAAATGCTAAAGGTTCCTCAACAGCCTGCATAATTACTTTGGCGAAGGAGGTTGAATGATTCTTGCTTGAATTAACTAATTAATAATCCGTTTCTTCTTTCCATTTGAATGATTTTTACTGAACTCTTTTATGGTTGCTAATCAACTTGCATTCAATGTGCTTGAGATGGCATCTTTTAGGAGAGTCACTAGTTCAAACTTCAATACCATACAGTAGAATAGATACTTGGCTTTTATCATTGGTACATGAATTCTTCAAGGGGTTGACCATTTTATTGTCTGGACCAGATAATGTTCGAGTTCTGCTTCTTCCTATAGTTCACTGTATGTGCTATGCTATATTGTTGTAGAATATACTATTTGAGACTCTAGATTTATGTGGAATACTTGTTGCAACAGGGATTACATGCTATTAATCTTGGGGATAGTGGGTTCATGGTGGTTAGAGATGGATGCACCATTTTCCAGTCCCCAGTACAACAGCATGGTTTCAACTTTACGTACCAACTTGCGAGTGGTCATGAGGGTGATCCACCCAGCTCCGGCCAGGTCAGTTCTTTCTTTTGACTGGATCGTCATGCCAAATTTTCAAGTTATGCTGCTGTTTTTTATAATCTGCATATTCTTTAATATTTTCACAGTTGAATGAATAGTTTGTATAACATCTTGTGAGTTAAACGATGTAACCTTTCTTTTAGTGACTGAGTTTACCAAAAACACTCTTACCAAAAGTTCTGGCAGGTACTCCATTTTCACTTATTCTCTGCCGTTTTTGAACATGAAGTAAGAGATTGAGTTGGCAGCAGCATCTGACATTATGGCTAGTTTGAGTGACTTAAGATGATTTGCATCTCTGTTTTGGTTCAAGATTGAAGCTTCAATATAGACGAGAAAATTAGTAGAGAACAAGTTTTATAAGTTATTTTCCATATGTCGTTCAGTTGCATTAGAAGGTTGAATTGGTAAAATCAGTTGATTACCTGATTCAAACATCATTTTGGAATGACAAATTTCAGGTTTTCAATATTCCTGTTGCTCCTGGAGATGTCATTATTGCTGGAACAGATGGATTATTTGACAACTTATACAACAACGAGATTACTGCTATTGTTGTTCATGCTGTAAGAGCTGGACTAGGACCCCAAGTAACAGCTCAGAAGATTGCAGCTTTGGCACGACAACGAGCACTGGACAGGAATCGACAGACACCATTTTCTGCGGCTGCTCAAGATGCAGGGTACCGCTACTATGGTGGCAAACTTGATGACGTTACTGTTGTTGTTTCATATACAACCAGCTCCAGCAATGTGTGAGCAGTCTTCTACCATATGCCCTAGCTGAAATATACATGTGTATCATTTATGTTGATCTGGCTTTTAGAGCCCCTGATCCGTCCTTTTGCTTAGATGCCCCAGACGGAGAGTCATTTGATTGTCCATGTGTTCTTAAACCAACTCAATTTTGATAAATGAAGCACCTTCTTTCATTCTTTTTCATGCGGTATTTACAGGATCCTTGTATTCAGGAATCAAGGACTGAAGCTTGTCGTCCCAACTGTCAGATAATTTTAGCTAAATTTAAATTTGCTTATAACATATTCCAGGCTTAGCATAGTCAAACTCAAAGGTGCGATTACTGTATCATACCGGGCAGTATCAGTCATCCGGGCAGAAAATGGTACAGTATATGTTGGTTTCGTTCCAGGCTTTGGTATTTGGCAGATATCGGCCAATTTGGCTGGATTTAGATCTTCTGTTCCGGCAACGCTGTACCTATTCTGTGCCGTGATCAATACTATTAAATTATTATTATTATTATTATTATTATTATTATTATTATTATTATTATAAAATGTATTTATTTATTTTTATTACTATTAAGAAGTTTTATTTTATTTAAATTTTTGTAGAGTATTTATTATATTTATTATGATTATTATTAAATTGCTAATTAC
>JAOQMS010000178.1:26599425-26616794 GCA_027563885.1 Erythroxylum longipes | reverse complement strand
AAAATTTTTAAAATAAAAAGTTTAAATTTTAAAATTTGATTAATTTATTAAAATTGTTTAATTAATTTATAAATTATTAAAAATTAAATTAAATTTAAAATTGATTAATTTATTATTATTATATTAGCACACGCTAAAAACTGTGTTGGTACTTGGTAGTGCAAAGGAACCAAAAGAAAATACGTTTTTAAATAAAACTTTTTTGAATTAGACAAGACTGTACATAGTAGCGTTGCATTACAGAAGATCCGCTCTCCAAAAGAATATGGTTTTTTAAGAATAGGAATGGGCGCACGGAAATGAGAATGGGTTTATGCCAAGTGCCAATGCTGACCTTGGTTGAAGACAACTAACTAAGCCTATACCAATCCGAGTTTTTGAGTCTTGAGTTTGTTAAGGAGCTCGGCCTTAAACAGGCCCATGAAACTGGTATTTTTCATATGTATGTATATGTCTTAATCAATATTGACATTGGGACCTTTTTAAGCCCCCCTGGGTCTGCTAGGAGTAGGATACTCTGATGCTCAAAACCCCTTTTTGCCAAGTGGTTAGAAATGAGTTGATCATATGATAAAACATCAAGTGGGCAAGAAGTGTGACCCTTTTTTTTTTAATGGTCCACATAAGAGCAAAGATGTGGAGGACTAGAGGGGCCACGTCCGAAGCTGTAGAGGAATATCACACCAAAGCATGAATAATTGTGGTCACAAGGAAAACTTAGATGAATCAAGAGGGTATTTTTCCAAAGCAAAACCATAATATCCTAATGGATCCTCCCAACCATCCACGTTGTGGAAAAAAGCAGGCCTAGTGTTGCTTGTTAAGCAGAAGATAGAAGATACCCCACTCTATACCTCTAAATCACTTCATATAAAAAAAGTTAAAAATAGACACGAGAGATTAAAATTATGTAACAATAAAGATAAACTCTGAATGAGTTTATTTTAAAAATAAATTTATTTTTAAATCTGTGAAAAAAATTAATTACACTATAATATAATATGTGGAGTTATTATGGCTTTTTTCTTTATGGCTCTTTCTTTTTAAACATGAATAATGTAAGGTGGAATCTCAAACCCGTCTTTTGTATTGTACAAGCTTCCTAATCCTCTGTCTCCCACCGCGTGCTTACCGTGTAGGTGTCTCCTTATATGATCCCTTAGTACCTAAGTATTTGACTTGATGTCACATAACATAATATTCCCTTATTTTTAACTCATATATACTCCAACGTTAATCACGAGCTTCATTTTACAAACGATAATTTGCTTATTACTTAGAAGACTAATTTATATATGTCATAGAATCATTTTATTTTGCACGAGGCTTTCTTTTTTCTCTACTATTAATATTGTCTAAATCATTTTGTTTTAAGGGTAAAGCGGTATTTGGATTAACTTAAACACACCTCAGAAAAACAACTCAAAACATGCAAACCTAGCTCCAGTCTCCACACTCATTTTGCTACCTCCTCGTTCAGAAATCTACATGCATTTCCATTAGCTTATAGCAATTCTTTCTGAGAAATAATAGATGTAATCATCTTCAGTTTGAGGCAAAACTATATTTGAGCATTGGATCCCTTCAATTAAAGAACACAACAAAGAGAATTTTCGTATAGCCATGTACATAAGCCTGATTAGGACGTATGATAGCCTACACATCACACATAGACGTTCACAAGTCATGTTAGAACCAACTCAAGTCTAAAAGTAAAACCTCTCTTTTTGTTAGTGCGCCTTGGCTCTTGGTTATCACATCTCCTTTTACACCCTGTTGTAGCAACGCCATCCAATCCAATTTCTATCTGTCAAATGTTCAACGTAAATGACTTTAAAAAAAGATTGAAAATTAATAATTCCTCTAATATAATTTTGAACACAAAGATAACTCTCGTATACAGTTTATTCAATATAAAATTTAAATTTTAATTATAAAAATAAAAAATGCTTAATATTGATAAATGAAAGGACTTTGAATTGTCAGTAAAGTATTTTATTTAGTAAAAATATAAAAAGTTGAATGATAAAGATGTACATAGTTGGGTTTCTTTCTGGTACGTAAAACGGACGGATAGATTTGAAGATATTGGCAATCAATCATGCCACTATCCATCACCGCATGATATGAGAACATATTCTCTTCCTCTTTTTTCGTCTTTCTCTTCGCCGCCAAAAGCCAAATCCGCCTCACACGCGCGTGTAATCCAGGCGCTGACCATGCATGGTTACAGGAAAACAAAAAAAGCCTGCATTATGATCATGCATGTCCGACAAGAAAGCCGTCAAGTGGCCAGTGGCACTGGCCTATCAGGTCAGACTACCATGTCAATTGTGGGGTCATCAAGAAAAGAACTCTCTTAAAACCTTTCTTGATCTTTCCTTTTTCCAGTGTGAACCCATGCTTAATATTCTTGAGAAGTACGTTGATGTTTGCGTCTCTGTGATGGACGTTGCCCCAACTTTTTCCAAGTCCTTGCCTCCAACATGCGTTGTAGGATCGATTCATGGGAAATTCATTTCCTTCTTTAGGATATTTCAGTTTTAAGATGAAAAAAAAATGTAAGACTGTCTCTCGCACTAATTTACTTATAGGTCTGTATTAAGGGGTATAAATAAGATATGTCGCTTCTTATATGCAAATTTGAGTTTTAAGTACCCATCTCCTTCACATTCTATCTTTTCTTTCTTTTTTTCTTTTTACCTTTGGTGACATGATCGAAGAGATGAAATTTGGTTAGCGTCTTTCAATAAGCATATACTATTGAAGAAGTTCCATTTGATTGTTAATTTGGACGTTTTTCTAAAAAGTTGATGCATTGTGAATTGCCCTTGTGTAACTAAACAATTTAATTAGCCGTTTTTGACACTAAACTAGTTTTCGATTGTGGGTTGTTTTACTGATCTGATGTGGAATTGAGGTATGCCAACAATGTTTGGTTTTGGATTCTCTATTTGGGTCTTTGGATGGGGTCATACTCACACAGAGTTGATGTTAGGGACAAGAAAACTGTTGCAACTTTAACGCCCACAATTGACTTGTTTGTCGTTTTGCAGTTGAAACTTCTTTCTTTCAGGTACTTTGAAGTTGGATGGGGTCTTCCTCCTTTTTCCTCGGCTCCAGCTCCAGCTCCAGGGTGATCTTGTGCTTCTAAATTGGAGCCTACCAAGAAATGCGATCTTTCCTGTTCAAAGATGACGGTTTTCTCCTTTCTTGAAGTGGTTTAGACCAGTTCCAAACTGAAACTCAGGGCCGTACATATCGTCCATTGCTGTAGCAGTTGCTGTTTCAGACTGTAATTTATAACATAAGATATACAATGGATTGAAATATAGAAATACGACAATCAAGAAGTCTTCTATAAATTTAGAACCAAGGACAACAGACGAGACATAAGCAAACATGTTAGGGTTCGGCAATTTGATATATATTAGTCATATAACTTAGTTCTGCCAATGACATGAAGCCAAAATGCACTGAGTGTGCTTTCCTAAGAAATTTTCTAGTTCTTCAACAGTGGAGTTTCAATAACTACCATATAAAGTATAAACAGACAAAACCCTTTGGACCAACAAGAAGTCAGAACAACGAAAATAAACCTTTTTAGTTCTAGGGTTAAACTAACATGCAAAGGTGACGGTGACCATGTCAATGTAGAGTAGAAGGTTAAAAGAAATTGATGATGAGTTGCATGAAAAGCTGATGAGATATATCAAAATGAATTTGCTGCGAATCCTGAAAAGGCAAAGGTAAAGTAATGACTTGAATTACAAGCTTCAAAGAGATTAAAAGTTGGTAGTCTGACCCGTGTCGAGCATGTCAATATGGCTACACATGTCTGTCATCTATGATATATCACCATCCCCACCATGCACAAACACACACACACACACACGCAAAGATAAAAAAGCCAGCAATCATAACTTCCAAAAGCCCCTCCAACCTCTCTGCCATTTTCTTCACTTTCCGAATTACAAACCAAGCAAAACAAAGAGCTTAACGTACACACATACAATCGCAACTCTTAACTCTTAATTCCGCTATGAGAGTTCCAGTTTCTTCTCAGCAAAAGACCTGCCAGAGTAGTCCATCCACAAAGCCTGTTTCTTGCAACAATACCAACAACACCCGAGTTGTTGGCTTCCATGCCAACACACCTCAAACGCTATGCTACGAGCCCACATCGGTTCTTGACCTTCGCCGGAGTCCAAGTCCGGCACCAGGAAAGCCCGCTACTGCAGCAACCGACGCTCTTGAGTTGGATGATCATGTGCTTCAAGGTTTGGATTGGGAGTCTATCATGAGAGAGTTGGATTTTCACGATGATTCTTCTCCATCTCTCATCAAGAATTTTCCTCAGTTCTGCGAGTCTCAAGTCCAAAACCAGCACATCCCAGATTTTATAGCACCTCCACTACAGCTCGATCCTTCTCAATTTCTTCACTCTGAACTCAACGATACGTACCTGAATTCAATATCTTCTCACCATAATTTCAGCGCTCTGGAGTTATCAAACAATAGTTTCCATAACATCACCAACTGGAACGTTGGTTTTGATTATATTCAAGAGCTTATTCGTGCAGCTGACTGCTTTGACTCCAACGAGTTACAACTCGCTCACGCGATATTGGAGCGGCTCAATCTACGACTTCAATCTCCCATTGGAAAACCACTTCAGAGAGCGGCTTTCTTCTTCAAAGAAGCTCTCCATTCTCTCCTCACCCGACAACCCAGTACTCGTGGCTCTTCATTGTCCGATGTTGTCCAAACCATAAGATCCTACAAAGCTTTCTCGGCTCTCTCTCCTATTCCCATGTTCACCCACTGCACAACCAACCAAGCCCTTCTCGAATCTCTCGACGGATCGCCACCGTTCATTCATATAGTAGACTTTGATATTGGACTTGGTTGTCACTACCCTTCGCTCATTAGAGAGCTTGTGGAGAAAGCAGACTCTTGTAAGCTCACCTATCCACTTCTCCGAATCACAGCTGTAGTTACAGAGGATTGTGCTATGGAAACAAAGCTGATAAAAGAAAGTATATCTCAGTTCGCTCAAGAACTCAAAATCAGACTTCAAATTGAGTTTGTTCTTATGCGTACCTTTGAGTTACTGTTTTTTAAAGCAATTAAGTTCATGGAGGGAGAGAAAACTGCTGTTCTGTTGTCACCAGCAATATTTCGCGTTCTGGGTTCTACCAGTAACCTCACCATGTTTGCCACCGACCTCAGCCGAGTTTCCCCAAACGTTGTCATATTCGTGGACAGTGAAGGGTGGTCAGAACCTGAAGCCTCGTTCAGAAGGAACTTTGTGAACTGCCTGGAGTTTTATTCATTGATGTTGGAGTCCTTAGACGTTACGGTCGCCGGAGGCGAATGGGTGAGAAAAATCGAGACGTTCTTGTTAAAGCCACGAATATTAGCGGCGACGGAGAGGTGCCGATGGAGGGCTTCGCCACCATGGAGAGAGGTGTTTTCAGGGGCGGGAATGTGGCCGGTGAAGTTGAGTCAATTTGCTGACTTCCAAGCAGAGTCTTTGCTTGAAAAAGTCCATGTCAGGGGATTCTACGTGGCAAAACGACAATCAGAGTTGGTGCTTTGCTGGCATGAGAGACCGCTCATTGCCATGTCAGCATGGAAGTGTTAGAGCTTAAGTTAAAAGCAAGGTTTTAATTAATTAATTCAGGGTTTAGGCTGTTTGGGACACATTAAAATAATGTATGCAAGCCCCAAACAAATTTGTAGTTTTGCTTTTGGTAGTTGTTATTGTCGTCGTGTAACAAAAGGGTCCGAGTTCCTTTGTCGCTCTCTCGGTCTTCGTCGCATTGCTCTCCCCTTGTATGTATAATTTCAGCTGGAGTTTTCTCCTAATATCTATAGAATTGGGGAAATTAAAAACCAAATTCAGTCAAGTCATCATATCTTAATGGTATATATGTATGATAAAATTGATATATAAAATATATTTGGTTTTAATTTGAATTCATTTGATATAAACTAAGAATATTTAACTTAGGCATAAAAATTATATATAATATGTTTTACACATAACTTCATCGTAATTTTTATTTTTATTTTTGTTAAACATTAAAAATAGAGGTACAACTCCATTGAGTGTTCAACCCACGGAACCAAGGCAAGAGTAGAACTAACAAGGAAAACCTAAGAAATCATTAAAGGAACTATTCATAATATCAGCTTAACATCCATTCCAGGAGACACGAGTGTAGGAAGTTCCCTTGCAATAGCAAACAGTCCTGATCTTAAGTAATAGTCCAGATGATTATATTTAACCAATCCTAGTTCCAGTGCCAATTGAAAAGACCAACATTATATGATTTGATTTAGATTTAAGGCATCTATAGCTTCAAAAAAATATTTTTTTTATTGAACTAGAGAATTAAAATAACTTCACCAAGACCTATGTCTTTCGTGTTTACCTAATTTTTTATTAGACCAAATAGCTAAAATGACTTCACTTAAAATGACACTTATGTACCTGCAGGATTTTTTTTATTTGATTAAAGAGCTTAAATGACTTTATTTATCCAATCTTAAGGAATAAGTGATTTCGGTTTTTGTCTTAAAACTAGGAGATTTACTACTCTTAACTGCTTAAGATCTTACAAGTTTTTATTGAAGGTATGTTATTTTGAAATTTGAGTCTTTGCACTATTATGGTCTTGATTTTACTTATTGACATTGGAAACTTATGAATTTTGTTTATAGTATCATTGTCTTTGCCCTTAATCATCGACTAGGTGGTATACAATTCTTTATAGTTTTTCAAGCTTTTTGGTAAGTGTTAAAAACTATATTTTTAGTATGATTTTTAAGAGTATTTTTAGTTATGTTTAGATTATTTCTATAGGATTTGATACTCAATTTGACTTGTATTTTATCTTCAGATCTTGTTATAGCTCCCTAATGAAGAAGGAATAAATTTCGACAAATTTGAGTCAAAGTGGAGTGATTTGGTGTAAGTGGAGCTACAAGAATCCCTGTTGCATAACTTAGACCTCTGTTCATTGTGATGTTTAAAGAGTACTAAAAACATGGGGATAATATGAATTTGTATTTTTTTTTTGAGAAAATGTAAAGAATTTGGCCATTAAAGGCAAACCAAAGTTTAGTATAGATGATTGTGAAGCTAATTAACATACATAGTTAGGAACCAAAATAGCAAAAAAAAACCTTCTTAGTCAATGAATTAGCTAAATATGCTACCTTCTCGCTCAGTAGTCATGGTTATGTAATCTATGTTTATGTATGTTGATGTAAGTGTGGAGTTATCAGATTAGGTTATGTTGGAATAGCTTTGTGGTTGATTGTTGATTATGAAATATTAGACAGTTTCTTTCATCCCAAATGGCCTTGACAAGGAAGTAAGAGTTAAACAAAAGCATTAACTAATATCATTATTCGAGAGAGAAAACTGACAGCCCCACAACTTAATCAAGCTCCAGTCATTAGGGTAGTGACTAATGAAACATTTGTGTAGAAGGGACAACCAACTAGAGTTTACAAACTCACATTTGAAGAACAAGTGATCATGGCTTTCTTCTGCTTTCACACAGAGAATGCACCAGTTTGACATGTAAAGAAAACACTTCAATCTATCCACCATTGGTAATCGTTCTTTTATAGTTGTTCAAAGTATAAAGGTTGCTCGGAGATGGTGTCTTTTAGTCCAGACTACCTTAGACCATGGAATGGTGGTGAGGTTCCTTTGTAGGAATTGCCTACAAGATTGATTGGTAAAGGCTCCTCAACTAGTATGTTTTTAGATAATAGTGTCATTCCCTCCAAATAGGATTTTCAATTAAAATAGGATTTTCTAGAGTTATTAAAGAATACGAGACGAATATAGATCCAACATACACTTTGAAATTTTTCAAGGTTTCATGAGAATAAAAGGCAGGTTTTAGAATTAAACAACACATCATTAGGGACACAAATTAAAGCATATTAAGATAATAACAAAGAAACTTCGGAGAGAAGAAAAAAGGAGTTCCATCAAGATTCAATCAAAGAATATCAAGATTTCAAGATATATGAGTTCTTTTGTTTTTTGTTCTTTCTTGATTATTTTCAGTTTTCTTATTCTTAATATGAACTAAATTAGGATAGATATATATGAGATGAATGTTGGCAATAATTTTCACTTAAAACAAGATTTTCTAGAGCTATTAAAGAGTAAGGGACCAATATGGATCTATCACTCACTTTGAATTTTGTTAGGGTTTCATAAGAATAAAAGCCAGGTTTTAGAATTAGACAACAACACATCATTATGGACAGAAATTAGACCATCTTCATATAGTTACAAAGCAACTTTAGAGAGAAAAGAGTTCCATCAAAATTTAACCAAAGAATATCAAGATTGCATATTGGAGAAATAAAAGCAAATTGATGCTAAACTAGACTTGAAACTGGCACTAGACTCATCCATAAAAAGTACTCATAAAGTTTGAGAATAAAAGAACACTAATGTGCTTCCCAGAAAAGCACTAGACTCGTGTAAATATTTTTTTTTGGGTTTAAGCCTATAAAAGGCTTTCTAAATATTATAATTGATAACCTAAATAATTACTATTATTGATCAATTGAATATACTTGGAGAGATTTTCTTCATTCTTATTTTTAAAGAAACTCTTATCTTAGGTTGTCTAATAACTTGTGATATTTTTATCATGCTAATGGTAATCAAACCCTAAAAGTTTATAACTCACAATGTTATCTTTTCAGTGAGTGTGTTTATAACTCACAATCCTATCTTTTCAACGAGTTTGATGATTCATACCATTCTTCTTTTGTATTATGTTTGAGTCTATTTTTGAAACAAAATTATCTCGGTAGAACCATCCCTAGTCCTATTTATATTAATATCGAATCTCACTTTTTATGAGGTTTATATCACTATTGATGTAAGAAACTAGGGTTAATAATTAAATCAGGATAAATTCAATCATCGAGATTATATAAGGAATTTACATTTAAACCCTGTTTATCAATTATTTCTTTCTTTCTTATTCATTGCTTTAAATTATTTTTTTAGATTAGTAATTTTAATTTTTTAATCATTCTTTTTAATTCAACCATCTTTTTCATTAGATTAAATAATATAAAGGTAGTTAGTACTAGTACTTGTAGTCCTTATGAGACCGACACTCACATTCACTAAGCTATAATATAATAATGATAGGTGCACTTACTTAGTAATCTTTAGTATTGTTCAAAAAATAAACACATCAAGTTTTTAATACTACTGTTAGAGATTAGGATACTAGGAGCACTTCATTTTTTAATCTAATTATTTTTCTTTTTACATTTATTTATTTTAAAACTTTCTTTCTTGATGTTGTGTTTGTTGTTTGAATTTTAAGATTTAGGTATTTTGGTTTATAACTGAGAGTAGTTTTAGAGTACTGCTTGATTTAAATCCAAAAATCCTTAGGACTTTATTTTAGAATTTAATGGAGAGAATCCTAGAAGATCTTTGGTTATAATTATAAAACATAATGGCAAAACAGAGAGGACAACGCACTAAAAGGGATTATGTTATACTGTCACTTATAGGGATAGGATATAACTTTACTAGGTCAAAAGTGGAGGCCAATAAATTTGAGATCAAGTCTAACATAATCCAAATGGTTTAACAACTTACATAGTTTGATGGCTTGTCAAATGAGAATCTAAATGCATACATCGCTAAATTGTCTGAGATTTGTTATACTTTGAAGATTAATGGAGCTTCATAGGATGCTATTTAGTTGAGGTTGTTCCCTTTTATATAGAGAGATAGAGCCAAATCATGGTTAAAATCCTTGCCTTCTAGATCTATTACCACTTGGAATGGTTTTGCTAAAAAGTTTTTAACCAAATATTTTCATCTAGCATGAGCAACAAGTCTCAAGAATCACGTCTTCTTTTTTTCAACAATTAAAGAGTAAGAAGTCATATGCTCCTTGGGAGAGATGGAAAGAGTTATTAAGGAAGTGCCTATACCATGTACTTGATTTGGGATTATGAATGCAGACATTATATGATCTTTGGGAGAGATAGAAGGGGTTATTAAGGAAGTGCCTAAACCATGTACTTAATTTGGCATTACAAATGTAGATACCTAGCAATATAGGACAACAGAATAAATAGGTTAATTTTGTATGGAACTGGCCTAAAAATAATATATGTAGTAATGCATATAATTTGGGTTAGAGAAACTATCCTAGCTTTTTGATGGAATAATTAAGGAAAACAAAATAAGGGGCCTTAATTTGAATTTCAATAGTAATGATAACAAGAAAAGAATCCAAGTATTGAGCTGTTCAAGAAAAAAATCATTACTACATCTGAGTCTTGCTTCCAAAGTATTGAAGCCTGTTTTCAAAACCAACAAGCCTCTATCCCTAACTGGAAAAATCTTATTAGACAACTTGTTAAACTTTTCTTCAAAAGGTAGCCAAGTACTTTTTTTAAATACAATGACTTTAAGGAGTAAAAAGGAGCTGAAAATTAAAAAGAAAGATAAAGAATGTAAGGAAAAGGCTGCTATACAACAAAAAAGGGGATTAAGACTATATGGAGGAGGAGAAAGAAAATATGAAGGAGCTAAGGAAGAAACTTATCAAAGAGTACAAACTAAAAGTTCCATACTTGATTAGATTTGAGATAAATAGAAAAGAAGATAAATTTGGTAACTTTTCAAAGCTTTTTTCAGATGCTAAAATATGCTAAGTACTTAAAGAATCTCCTTTCTAACAAGAAGAGGTTTACGGACTTATCGATGGTTACTTTAGGTGAGGAGTGTTCCACCATCTTACAAAATAAGCTGCCCTAGAAAATTAAAAAAAAATGAATTTTTACTATCCTTATAATATTAGTAATTTGTCTATTAAAAGGGTATTAACGAACATAAAATCTAGAATCAACTTAATACCATATGATATGTTTAAGAATTTAGGGTTGGGTGAACCAAAACCAAATAGGATGAGAATTTAATTAGTATATAGGTCAATTAAGTATCTTATGGGCATTAAAGAAGATGTTTTGGTTAGGGTTGATAAATTCATCTTGTTGATTTTATGATTATAGATATAGAGGATAATTTGATCTTAAGACGACTTTTCCTAGGTACTATTGTAGCTATGATTGACGTACTTGATGGAAAATTATTCTTAATAGTAAGAAACTAGGAAGTAGTGTTTAACTTATCTGAATCCCTGTGTCATCCACTTAATAAATTGATACTTATATTTATATAGATGTGATTGACACTAAAATTTCTCATACAATATTGGAAATAATCATATAAGATCCATCAAAGATTTGTATCACGCAAGAAAAATAAGAGGAGATGGATATACCTATTATATCATGTAACATTTAGAGACTAATAAGCCTATGATTAGGAAAAAGAATTTTGAAGATATTAATATATCGAAGGAGAGTAGAATAAAGCCTTCAAAATAGGAGCCCCTAGGATGGCACCAATTATCTTAATTGCCCTCTTTTCCATTATTTTCTAATTTATCATTGTTATTATATGTTTATACATTGAGAATAATGTATAACTCAAGTGTGAGAGATGAAATTAATTTGTTATGCTTACTAATTTTTTTTATAATTATATTAATAAGGAATTTAAAAAAATTAAAATTTGAAAGAACATTGATTGAGACAATTCGTTACAAGTTTGGTTGTTTCATTATTTGATTTGTTTAGGAAATTATTCATTATCATTGATGATTAAGTTATATTCAACTTGCTTTACTAATTTTGAAAACGGATATCTAATTTACACTATGATACTTTTTTTATAAGTTGGACATATAATTAAAATATTAGTTAATCTTAATTTTTAATTTTTTTAATAAAAGGTACAATTTGTCCCTCAACGTTTTACAAAATGTCTAAGTTAGCCCCTAGTATTGTTTATGGTAGCAATTCACTCACTAACATTTATAAATGGAATAATTTTCCCTAAAAAGAATCACTTTGTTAGCTAAACGTGATGTTCCCTTTATTTGAAAACATGTGGTTAGTAGTTTAGTGTCATTTAATTTTTTTTTTACTATTTTAAACTTTTTTAAAAAAATTTAAGACACTTTTAATAATCTTATTAAACAAAACATACTATGACACCTATACTCATAATTTCCTAACCCAACACTAATTTGCCGAGCCATAATTTCTCCCTAAATCCTTGCCACACCTTCCATTCTTGTGCAGAACGACGACAATATGATATTGTGATACAAACTGACGATCAAGCATAAAGTCACAAGTGATTGATTGTCTCCTAAAAATGCGGCACCTCATATCCATGTTAATTCGATTAAGAACCTCTCTATCCTTCAAAACCTCAAGATGGTAAACTCCTGGTCGAGGTTCAATTGCCCAGTCAGGAGGCTGCTAAGTTGATTGCCCCCTTAACCTGAGTCAAGTATGGAGTCTACACCACTAAGAGCCCTGCCTAAAGAATTGCCTTTTGAGCAATATAGGCTTGATGTTAGAACTGCACTTGTGTTTGAGACTACAAATACTGAACAAATTGTCGACTAATCGATCTGGAAGCCAGTTAGTGATTAATTTTTAAAGATGCCTTGGAAGCAACTAAAAATGTACATGGGCTGTTAGAGAATCATAAGCGGGTAGGAAAGTAAACAAGACTAACTATTAATGAATATAGAAGTTCCTTATGATTAAACAGTACAATCCCAGCAACTCCTAACTAAAAAAACAAAGAGTTTGAATCAAAACCTAAAGAGTATGAATGATTAAACAAAATATGGTCCCTTTTTAATAATTGGTATGAATAGAACAAACAAATAGTTTATTACGTTCTTTTACATTACACTCCATCTAAATGTTACAACAAGAAATGAGAATATTTCTAAATTTACAAAAATGATTTCGCTATTGCCCTGCAATTAGGCTTAGCTACTGCATCTTCTATTTATATACATATCTCTCTTCTTGCAAGCATTACCCATAAGTTCGTGCACCATCACCTAATAACTTCTAACTACGAGTCTTTAATTCAATTACTTGTGAACAAATAAAAAAAGCTCTTTCTTTTATTAAGTTGCAACCATACATTAAAATAGTCACTAAACAACACTTTATAAAGGGTAGCAACCTTATCCACTACTTAACTTTTCTTATCAAAGAGGGGGTATTTCGGCTGTGTGCTAATAGCTTCTCCTCTACAACGAGATATGTATTTGTCATATACGTAATATATTTGCCTTTCATAAACATCATTCTTTGATTCCTATGGCACAGAAGAATAGTCAACAAATCTAGCTTTTTCCATAACTTTGTACTTCAGTTCACCATCTAAAATTAGTTTCAAATATCAAAATTGACCCAGCATATATAAAACATAATTAGATAAAAGATCTTAGAATCATAATACAAACCAAGTTGAACATACAAATAACCTAATGTTAGCATAGCGTCATTATACATCCTCAAGCATAGAATATAAAAAGAGAAATCAGGAGAGAACAATGGCACAACAAGAAATCAAGAACAATTAAACAACACATTTAATTTTTAAAAAACAGGAATTTACTTATAAAGAAAGCTTAAAGCTAACTTAATATTAAGATTATTATTGGTTGAATGTCTAATACAATGTTTAGAAGGCCTATTTATAGGTTTGACAAATTAGTCTAAAAGAAAATAGGAAACTAAAACAAGTCGAAAACTTATATAAATAGGAAGACAAAACTAGTAAGAAATTAATGGAAATAGGGTACTTATAGAAATCAATGTTCTACGTCAGTCCCCTTTACTTAGTAACAACTTGCTCTTGAGTGTTTTGAAAAATTAGGGTATGACAGCTCATCTAAAGTGTGACATAGGAAAATATCTGCCACATTAAAATACTTAGAAATTCCAATATTGACGGGTAGGTTAATCACATAAGTATTGTTGTTGATTTTCTTCAGTACTTTATAAGGACAATATTTTAAGGCTATAACTTATTGTAAATACCAATTCGAAACCTTTCTTTATATAAAAACACCATCACTTGGTCTCCCTTTTTGAAAATCTACTATTAATGGTGTTAATCAGCAGCTTGTCTATACTTTCGATTAGCCTCGTCCAATTTCTATTTAATCTCAGTTTGCACATTTTGTCATTCTTTTACCATGTGACCCATAGCTCTAATCACACCAACTCGAGCTAGTGACTTTACTAGATCAACAGTATTCTGGGGAGGTTTTGTATTGACTACCGAAAATGATGATCTCTTGGAGAAATTATGAACAACAATATTATAGGCAAATTTTGCTTGTGCCAAAGAAATATCCCACTGTTAGGTTCTATGCTTATAAATTCTCTAAATCAAATTACGTAATGTTTGATTTACCATCTCCGTCCTACCATCTATTTACAGGTGAGCAGTAGTTTAAGGAAGAACCAAACATTTTCGATAAAGTCCTCCAAAAATGGCCCAAAAATTTGCTCTTAGTCTGACGTGATAGTTTTAGGAATTTCATGTAAAGAACAACCTCTCTAAAGAGCAAATTGGCTATCCCGTTTACATATAAAGTTTTCCTACAGGGGATAAACTATTCCATCTTAGAGAATATATCCATAAGAGACAAACACAAAATTTACCCCTATTTAAATTCGAGGTAATTTCAGAATAAAATTCATAGATAAATCCTCTCATATATTATCAGAAATAGGTAAAGGCATGCTCAAACTCATATTCAGTGATCCCTTAGTAGTTTAGCACACATAATAACTTTTCATAAATTGGGAAATAGCTCTGCATGTATAAGGCCAATAATAACGCTCCTCTAAAACAATTAAAGTCTTATCTTGCCCCAAATGTCCAACAAGGCCTCCTCCATGCAAATCTCAAATCTCCTTTTCCTTTATTAAGGTCTTAGGAATGCAAAATTAATTACCTCATAAGAGAAACCCATAATGGATATGGAAGTATTTGTTAGGCTGTTGTCTCAATTTTTCCCAAATGGTAGAGAAATCCTCATCACCAACATACACTTCTTTCAGCTCATCAAAACCAACAATCTCCTACCTCAAAGTCACCAACAAATCTACATGCTAACTCAAAGCATCAGTAACCTTATTTTGAACACCGGTCCTGTACTAAAGTTTGAACAAGAATTTTTATAGGAATTTGGACCACCTTGCTTGTATATCTTTATTGATTCTTTTTTGAGTATTCAAATACTTCAAAGCATCATAGCCATAATAAATAATAAATTCATGAACAATCAGATAGTGTTCCTATACCTTAAAGGCACACACATTTGAGTAAAACTTTTTGTCATATATGGTCCACTTGCGTCAGGCCTTAGTGAGCTTCTCGCTATAAAATGCCACTAGTCTTGCTAGGAAAGAACAACACAGATCTCCATGCCAATAACATCACACTCATCTTTAAAAGGAACCTCAAAATCAGGCAAGCTAAAACTAGTACAAAACATAACTTCTCCCATGGTAGGGCAAAGTTTATATGCTTCTTTACTGGATTAAAACTTTCCTTTCTTCAAACACTCTATGATTGGAGCTAAAATAGTGCTGAAATTTCAGATGAACCATTGGTAGATGGCTGAAAGTTTTTGACTTTTAAGATTGTCTTTGGTGTCAGCCATTTGTTAAAAGCTTGAATCTTAGCCTCATCCATCTAAATTCCATTGTTATTGACAACATATTTTAGGACCAACACTTTATCAGTCCTAAAATTGCACTTCTTTAAGTCCATGTACAACTTTTTTTATTGCAATACTATCAGAACTTGGTGCAAGTGTACGAAATGCACTTCCTTTAAATGATTGTAAATTGGGATATCATCAGATATATGACAATAAACTTCATAATGAATGGTTGGAATACTTGATTAATCATCCTTATAAAAGTGCTTAAGGCATTAGTGACGCCAAAAGGCATAATTAGCCACTCGTACAACCTGTCTTTGATCCTAAAGGTTGTTTTTCACTCATCTCCTAACTGAATATGAATATGGCAATACCCACTTTGAAGATCAATTTCTAAAAATACTATAAACACATGCAACTAATTAAGTATATCATCCAACTTTGGTATAGGAAATATGTAACCAATGGTCATTTTGTTAAATTCTCGGCTAACTATTAGTACACATCTTCCAACTCCCATTTGATTTAGGTGTTAGTAAGGCTAGTACTACACATGGGATCATACTTTGCCGAATATGCCACTTTAGCAATAACTCCTTTAGCTTCTCTAACAGAATCTCATATTCCTTTGGGCTTATCCCATAATGTAGCAGATTAAACAAACTCACCCTTAGAATAAGGTCAATATGATTATGCTTGGCAAATATCCCAGTCCCGATTTAACTGAGCCTAAAGCTAGGCTGGGGCTCAGGTTACCTAGGCTTGACCCAGGCTCGAGTTAGGTAATGTTGAACATTGAGCTATTTAGATTAGTTGGCTCAGACTCAAGTTTGGCTGCCTTGAGCTCGATCGAGTCTCAAGTTGTGCTCGGGTTAGGATAGAAGCTGTTTAGACCAAGTTTGGGCTTGGGCGGGCCTGACCCGACTTGGCCTATCACCAAGCCTAAATATGATGTTGAATATGCTACATCATGGAAGTCCATATGGTAACTCCTTAAGCATCACATACTCAAACTCCTTTAATAAGGTTTAAACAATTTATGGCACCTGATGAAGTTGTGCATCCAAAACAACTTTGGGCTTAGAATTCTTCAGTTACGGGTAAAGCATAGATTTTTGTTCACCCTTCTCCAACTTGTACACATCCTTCCATCCATTATGCTGGCAGTAACATCAAACTCCCAAGGCCTTCCTAATAACCAGTGACAAGCATCCATATCCACAACATCAAAAGTAAATCTCATCATGATATTGACCAATAAAAATGGATAACTTATAATACTCAGTCACCTAAAGCTTGTTTATCAGTTTAATATGCCCAATTGTGTAAGGATTTGGGTGCTTCTCCGTCTACAATCTTAGTTATTTAACTATAAGCTTTACTAATGATATTCTATAAGATCCCACTATCAATAATCATATCAAATAATCAATTTATAATGGTATAGTGTGTCCAAAATAATTAGTGTCACTGGGTTTTATCTTATTGTTTTAAAGCCAGTAATAACTTTGAATTATATAATTCTCCCGCTCCTCATTTTATTCCTCCTAGCTATCATACTCTTCATCATCACCATTAGGTCCATAGATAATGACATCATCATCTTCCTTATTGTAACATCCCGTTTCCAGAGAACGGGTCGGACCAAAGAAACGGGTCCAAGTGTGGTAAATTAACACATCTCATGCTCATGCATTTGTGAATAGTGAGTTTTGCGCATAAAAA
>JAOQMS010000178.1:26582292-26599325 GCA_027563885.1 Erythroxylum longipes | reverse complement strand
TAACCAAGATTCTACCAAAAGGCAAGTTCGAGTATTGTCGATCAGTAGCAGGCTTGATAGAGCCCTCCATGTAATCGGGAGGGGGAAATTTGTTGGATATGGGTCCCTCTCACATGGAGGGACTCCATTCCACAATTGCGGCACCGAAATCGATGTCGCATGCTGTTTTTGTTGAATAAGCCGCATGCAATTTTTGTTGAATAGCCGCATGCTGCTTTTGTTGAATAAATGGAAGAAGACAGCTGAAAGGCAGCTGTCTTACGCTGTGGAGTGCCTATATAAGGCACTCCCTGCTTCAGACATAAACACAAAGAAAAAATATAGAGAAAAACTAGAGGAAATCAAATGCTCTGAAGTTAGGAAATATTCCCAAAGGGTTGGTGAGTGACAAAATAGTGAGGTTAGTATTTGTTAGGTTGGGAAATACCTTGTGAGCCACTATTTTGGTTTTATCTCTGTATACCTACTATTTGTAATAGTGGAAGAAACATTCTGAGTTTTGTCCGTAGACGTAGCCCAAAGTTAAAGGTGAACTACATTAAATATTCTGTATCCATCTTGTTCATTTTATTTTTCCTTTTCACAAAATACACCCGCTCCAACAATATTCAGGTAGTTGCCAAGGTGTAATTGCAATGAATACGGAGGATGGGACATTATCAACCATTCTTGCCATAGGGGTACCAATTTTATAACTGGTGTTTATCTCTTTTTATGTACTTGGAATTGAGTTGTATCATTTTAATGCACCTTTCTATCATTCGCTCATCTGTTTCTTTCAGGGCTATGGCAGGGCATATTTCTCAGCGACCTCTGCTCATACATGCACTGGAGATGGGAATGCCATGGTGGCAAGGGCTGGGCTTGCACTCCAGGTTGGTCTTGTCTCGATCTTCAAATGTTTGACAGAGTTGATGTTATCACATATGCATACTATATTTTCTCCTCGAGGATCTGGAGTTCGTTCAATTTCATCCTACTGGCATATATGGTGCTGGATGCCTCATTACTGAAGGTTAGGGGCTTTTGAAGTTCATAGGAGTTGTTTTCTTTTGCAAGTATGCTAATTATAAGCGTGATGATTTGGCTATACTGCTCTCAGATTAAACCATGTAAGGAATTACCGGAGAACTACAAATTGAATGTCCCAGTAAACAATGAATGAAACAGAGCAAAAAAATTTTTAATAAAATCAATGATCCACAAACAATTTCATCTTTTTTTCAACCGTGTACTTCTTCAATGACTCTGATTTGGATAACATGAAAAAGGTGTGTTCTAACTTTTATCTGCTTTTGTAGGATCTCGAGGGGAAGGTGGTATTCTTAGGAACAGTGAAGGTGAACGGTTTATGGAAAGATATGCACCACTACTGCTAAGGATTTTGCTTCGCGAGATGTTGTTTCAAGATCTATGACCATAGAAATTCGGGATTGTCCGAAGGGTAGGTATGATTGGTTCCCCTAATTAGATGATTCATCTTACCTAGAGGCAAACTGTTTCATTTTCTAGTCGTAGTGAAGAAATATGCATTTATCTGTAGATAGTCTCCTACTCCTGATCTAAATAATGATCCACTGGAGAAATATTTGTTGCCCTTTCTTGTACATAATTTCTGGTGTAACCAAAAGATTATTTTGTTTTTTAAATATAATAGGAGAGGTGAGGAGAAGCATTTGTACTTTTTTGTCCATATTGTACCTTCTAATTTTACTTCTGCTTTCTGATTATGTTGAGTTGTTAATTTCTTGCAGGACCATTGAAGGATCATATCTATTTGCACTTAAATCACTTGCCACCAGAAGTACTAAAGGAGAGGCTTCCTGGTATTTCTGAAACTGCTGCCATTTTTGTTGGTGTTGATGTTACGAAGGAACCCATTACTGTCTTACCTACTGTGCATTATAATATGGGTGGAATTCCTACAAATTACCATGGAGAGGTCAGATTTCATAAGTATAGCTTCCTTTATCATGACTTTTTGTGTCAACTAAAACAAATATCGAATGGAACATCTCACTGAGTAGTTCATTAAGACGAATGTAGAATTGAAGATATAAATACTTCTAGGACAATACTTGGTGCTTTAAGGAAATTTAAAAATAAGCAAGAATTAAACAAGAAATTTTGGGTGACAAAAGAGTACAATTATCTTCTAATTTTGTGGTGCTTATTCCCTATTTGCATCATACAATAGACCCGTTACGTAATCTTGGGATGCTGCTTTTCGGAATTCGTAGTTATGAATTGTCCTTCAGGTAGTTACTGTCAAAGGCAATGATCCGGATGCTGTTGTTCCTGGATTAATGGCTGCTGGGGAGGCAGCCTGTGCATCAGTTCATGGTACCAATCGCCTCGGTGCAAATTCTCTTCTTGACATTGTTGTTTCTGCTCGAGCTTGTGCAAATAGAGTAGCAGAGATCCATAGACCAGGCAAGTTGATAATTATGCTAATTGAGAGTTATGATGTCTATTGCCCATTGTTGACTGGAAACTGCAGAGAGAAAATTGTAGCTTCTGATACAACCTTTGATTCACTCCAAAATTTCTGTCCGGGTATCCTATTTGGTCTAATAAACTTACTGCCAGAAGAAACAGGTTTTAACTCTAATACTGTTCTTATTTTGCAGAGAAAGGCAGAGGTCCTTAGAAAAGGATGCTGGAGAGAATACTATTGCATGGTTGGATAAACTAAGAAATTCAAATGGATCGTTGCCTACATCAAAAATCCAATTGAATATGCAAAACAATGCTGCTGTGTTTCGTACACAGGAAACGTTGGAAGAAGGTATCCTGATTTACTTCAGGTGATGTTTCAAATTCCCCAAAAACATAAAACCCATTAAGCTTAGTGATTGGTAGTATACCCAATTTACCTGTCCATCCTCTTTTCCTCTTTCTTTCTTCTTTTGTTTTGGCAAGAAAGAAAGTTGGGAGATATCGGTAGTAAATAAGGGGTTTGTCAATTCTGTTACACCATAGTGGGCATTTAGTAGCATGAAAGCGAGGTTAACTGGATTACTAACAAAAGTTGTTATTCTTTGCTGTGTATTTTCAAATTCAGTGAACCCACTCTGACCGTTATGATAACCAAATCGCCTTGATTGCACCTAATGTCTGTTCTTGTTCCCACGTTTGTTGTCTGTTCAGGGTGCAAGCTGATTGACAAGGCATGGGAGAGCTTCCATGATGTGAAATTGAAAGATCGAAGTTTAATATGGTATCCTGCTATTGTGAATGTCATATTATTTGATCATTGAACTTATTATTTTCTTAAAAGCTTAAATTCTGGTGACTTTTGGTAGGAACTCTGACTTGATTGAGACAATTGAATTGGAAAACCTTTTGATAAATGCCTGTGTTACTATGCATTCTGCGGAAGCCCGTAAAGAGAGCAGAGGAGCACATGCTCATGAAGACTTCAGTGTTTGAATTTGCTCTCTTCAGTGAATTATTTCGCTTTATTGTCTGCAATCTTCTTATATAATAAGTTGGCTGATTATTGCAGAAACGAGATGATGAGAACTGGATGGAGCACACTTTGGGGTAAACGTTTGTATGTTGAACTGTTAGTTATATGGACGGTAGTCTTAATTATCACAGGCGTCGTCTCCTAAAATGTTATGTGGCCTTAAAAATTGTTTCTATTTGTCAAATAGTAAATTTGGGATTGAAGGACGGCAGATGAGCTAATTGAATCAGCATTTACTCCTCCTGCTTTCATTTTGCAGACATTGGGAGAATGAGAAGGTTAAACTGGATTACAGTCCAGTACATATGAACACCTTGGATGATGAGGTTGAGTCATTCCCACCCAAAGCTCGTGTTTATTGATGCGATTACGAGTTATGCAATGGCGTTAGAGAAGATATTAAAAAACTGCAACAACCCAGTGATAATGAAGTACAAGCGAATCCAATAAATTATTCTAGGCACCACAATTTGGTGACCTCGTAGCATTGGAGAATGTGAATATCGGAAATGCAGCAAATACCATTTCAGCTATGGTTTTTGTATTTGCCGTTGATTTTCCTTTGGTGAGCGCTGATAGGTGCTTGTGCTGCAGCAATTTTATTTATCTGATTTGTTGGTTTAGAATTGCTGTAATTTAACATGATTACTAGCTTTCAAATGATAATGGCAATTTAACATGGTCATTACGCTCAGCAAGCTTGCTATTTGGTTATTCGTTGGTAAGGGTAAAATGATGACAACATCTTGAATTTGTCTTGACCACTTCTGAGTGGGGTCTCTGTATTAGGTGAACAGTGGAAAATTGCGAATGATTCTGAAGACACACGAGAGGGGTAAAAAGAAGGAAAGTACTTCGGTAATAACAGTGTAGTTTCTGATGACAGTCACCGTTCTCCAGGTTTCAAAGCTATTGATTGCTGCTTTGGTACCAAAAAGGTGAAGGTGGATTTGAAAATGGAGTCGATAAGGGAGGGGTCAGTCTTCTGTTTAGGGCCTATTTTATTAGGGGCCCACTTTCACCCCCGCGGTCATTCTCTTGAAAGCTATCGTCATTGTCAAAACACACAATAGCCCACTTTCACTTACATTTAGCATCATTCGAACATTCATTTTTTTTAATAATCGGAGGCTATTAAATGTCATTTAATAATTACGGATGAGAGAAAGAGACAATTTTGGGTTGATATAATTCTCATATTATTACATAATCTTTTCACTTTCTAAAGACTAGCCTTAATTTTTAGCTTCTTATACTTATAAATTCATTTGAAGTTTCTTACACTCTAATTTTTTTTATAACCACCAACATATGAGTTTAAAATACTCCACCTCAAAATTTACAACAAAGAATTTTTCACATTCTAATTTCTGAGTTTTTAAATGATAATTTAAAGGTAAATTTTTAAAATTTTTAAATATATTTTTAGCTTATCAAATATTTGAATATATTATAATTAATTTGTAATTTGTCATTCATGTGGATACTATATTAGCATTTTAAATCAAAACATTAATATTAAATAATATTGTGTTTATTTGTGTTTCATCTTTTTTATTTTTAGATTACATATTATTTACAAAAATATAATTAAACGTTAATAAATAATTTAATTTTTGTATTTGTAAATTTCATTATACTTTGTCCCAAGTATTGTAATAATTGTTTGATTTGTGTTCTTGTAGAGGTTTACATAAATTTAGTAATAATATGACTATACTCAAATTTGAGGATTTGATAAGTTAGTGTATAGATAATTAATAATATAGTAACTAAAAATTTAAATAATTTTCTTAATCATTAGAACAATGATGTAAAAGTCACTAAATAAAGATAAAATAGAAAATAGTAAAAGTATTGAAAATAGTATTTAAATTTTTAACATCATGATTTAGGAAGTTCTTTTCCTAAGTATGTCAATCTCTTGTATTTTTAAAAATTAGTGTTTCTCCGTAATTAAAATTTGCTCTTTGCTTCTTCATTTTTAATATAGGATATTAAATTTTACTATTTATTTTTTCCTCTGTCACAGATATAATATCATTGATATACCTTGGTGATATATTGTCAAGCTATTGGTATTCTGTTATGCATGCATACTTTTTCTAGTTCCATATAGGTGTTTTTGTTCTTTTTTTTTTCAATTGTGTTATAATTGTATATTGCTGATTTATTAGAGCCTTTTTTTTACTTCGCTCAGGGCCTATAAAATGTTAAAAACGACACTGGTGTGGCATTGAGTTCTCCTAAAGTCATTATTGAATTTCTTGGAGCATTAAGTGTAATGAATCATCTCCTCTGTTATTTATTAATATAACCAAAGAATCGGAAATTCTAATTGATAAATTCATTGTGTTACAACTTCTTAGGTTCTCAACTTGCTGGGATGCTGTTGGATGATTTTGATAACACGAGTGTCAATGGACAAAGAAAGGCTAATCATGTACAACAAATTAAATGGAAATGGATGGTCTATATTCCAGACATCATTGTATTGTTTAACGCTTTTGGATTGTTGTCCATGATGACTAATGGACAGTCTTTATGGTATTTTAGAAACTACAGACTCATAGTAAAAGCAATACCTGCAATGAGTAAGTTAATTGATTGGTCAAAGTAACTGTCTCCCACTACCAAATTCTAACGTCTATCTCTCCACCTCCCAAAGTCCAAGCTTGGGGACAATTGGAAAAGGCCACAGATACAACCTAACTGCTTCTGATTGCAACCACTACTAGTAGTTCCACAAATGACAAAAGGAGTCCTTTTGAATATCAAAGCATCACTTAATTACAACTTTGACTGAAAAATCGACCTTTTGTCTTCTTCTCAAGATAAACTATCTATAATTAATTACTTGTGTATTTTGTGGGTTAGTTGATACGTATTTGGTTCATTTTCATAATAAGTTTGTCTTTTTGCAGATAGTCAGTGATTACTTCAGGTTCATTGTCTCGAGAAAGAAAATGAAAACTGCTTGGGGAGGAAAATTTTGGTAAGTCTATTTCATTTTCCAGCAAAATATTTTTGTTTTGTTTCTCAAAGGAAAGTGACTTAGTAGCAGCAGTTCCTACCCTAACTGCAGTGATTTTTTAGCTCTCAAAGATCACGCAAGCATCACCTGTGCTAGCAAACTAAGTGGTTTATGGTCGTTATCAGGATTCCAATTCAGGGAAACAGGTCGATGGATTAATGTTCTTATCAGTAGCGGGAAATCTTTTCAAAATACTAAATATGCATATGCTCAAATTCTTGGTGCTGTGAACAGCGTTCTTCTCATTTCTTAACACAGAACGTTTATAACCTCTTCAGAAGATATTATCGGTGCAAATATAAGCTTTGACATAGACTTCCTGCAGGCTCAGCGTGGTCCAAGTTGGTGATATCGGTCACCATCCCTAACGGGCCAAATCAAGGATGGCAACTGCTCGAGGCCGAGAAAGATGTGAATTTGAAGTCATTTTCTTGTACTTAATGACATGAGGTTACAGTAAGGTTAAGCTATCACCTTCAATTTAGAAAAACCAAAAAAGGAAGAAAGAAAATCCTATGAAGTAAACAAACAAATGTGAACAAGTTCGTTTCTTCAAACTGATTTTAACTCACTAAAACTGTTAAATATCTTCCCCAAGAAAGATCATTTTCTTACCAAGTTTTGAATGATTTTTGTTTTCATCATCAGCCGCATTTTTTCTTGACTACTTAACGGTACAGGACTCCTAGACTCGTTAAGTATCATCATATGTATAACTTGTTAACTGTAAGTTATACTCATTGATTATTACACACACGCACCAGAGTCTCAGACCTTTAACCTTTTTCTATAGTTTTACTTTCTTGACACCTTAATCCAAGACTTCCTATGCAACCTCTCTACCTTTTAGATATTTAATACAAAGGGCCACTAGCACATACTAGTTCTATCAATTTAGTCTAAAACGTTTTGAGATAGGAATTCATACCCAGAATTCCATTTTAAACCTTAACATTTACACCAAAATCTCGGTTAAACATAATGTTTCGGAACATCCAAGTTGAACCCTAATGTTTACAAAACATTGAAAATAGACCCATCTGCCCTTGTTAAGAATATTGATACTCTATTTGAAATATGATAAATTTCTGAAAAAGTTGGGCCAATAGTTCATTACAAACAATGATTTCGTGTATAAAGTAACTAGAAGAACATTGCAAAGCAAGTATAATTCTTTTTATTAGACGTCTTATGCTACACATTGCATTGATTTCATGTTGAAAAATATAGGAAATATTAGGTATTTTTTTGTTATTGACGAGATTATGTAGAAAGCAAAAAAATGTGACCAAGTTCATCTATAATCATGTATAGGTCTTCAATTTAATGAGAGAGGATTTCATTAATGGTAGTAATTTGTATCGTCCTATTATGACAAGATTTGTAACTAATTTTTATCACTTTAATGTTTTATTATGATGAAAAAAGAGTTGAGATAAATATTTACAAGTAATAAGTGAGTTGCATCTTAGCATGCTAGGTCTAATACGAGATTGGAGATTTCTATAATTATATTTGAAGATAATGAATTTTGTTCCCTACGTCAATTTTTCATCTGAGTTTGTGAGCTTTTGATGAGGGCACTTTGTCTATCTGATACTGATGATAAGGTAATAATGGGTTACTTTGATGATGTGATGGAGAGTACGAAGAAAGCAATCAAAGCCAATATGAGAAATAAGTCTGCTTTGTACATATCTTATCTTGTAGTCATCAATGAAAGATGGAAAAGGCAACTTTATTATCCAATGTTTGCAACTGGGCATTTTTGAATTATAGTATTTATTTTAGACCAAGTTTTACAAAAAGTTAATAGGAGAATGCTATTAACTATTACAATATTTGTTGTCTATAAGATGATGCAAGATCTCTTTAGCTCAAAAATTGAGATTTGTAAGGATGCTTCTGGTGATTTTAGGATGTCAATTGTTATTTGTCAAAGAGACAAACTTAATCCAAGTATATATTTTTTTCACTTTAATTGCTTGTTGAGAATTAATTATCATTTTATTTTGTTTACAATGTTACTTTTGTTGTCTTACAAAGAATTGATGTTCCAGAATTGCAAAGGTTTATAATTAGAATTATAAGCCAATGTGTGAGTGCAACAGGGTGTGAAAGGAATTGGAGCACATTTGAATTCATTCATTCCAAGAAAAGGAATAGATTGGAGTACAAACGATTGAACGACTCGGTCTTTGTTCGATATAATTTAAAGCTTTGAGAAAGATATTTTATTATCATTATTAAGTTGGATATAATTTCTTGATAATTTAATTTTATTGTTTATTAGAACCTTTAATAGAACAAGTAGTTTTGTAAATCCAATTTACCTTGATCATATCGATCTTTTGGCATATTGAGTTTCTGTGGAATCGAATTTGATAAATGAGAGTAACTTGGAAGATAATCTTGGATGTTAAAGTATTGACATGTTATTTGGTGCAATGAATTTGAATGATGGTAATAATGAGGCTCCTCTCAATGATGAGGATTTGTGTCAAATGAGAATTGAGATCAATGTGATTTGAGCGAATATTTGATTGAATGAAGTTCCAAGTTTTTGTTTCTCTTTTTTTTTAATTGCAATTATATTTGATGTATATGTTAAATTCTATATAAGCAATATAATTGTAAATATTTTTGTTTAAAGTTTCACTTGTAATTGGTTCTTTAGTATAAACTATTGTTGTAAATTGTAATAGGTAAAGAGTTATAAATATTTATTATTCTTTTTATTTGATGTTTAGTACAAACTATTGTTGTAAATTGTAATAGGTAAAGAGTCATGAATATTTAAAATTCATGAATATTTATTATTCTTTTTATTTGATGTTTTATGTAATTATTATTTATTATATGATGAAATTGTAAGATTTTAAGTACTTAGTATTGTCATTAATTTTATACTTGCATGGTGATTAAATAATCTTTTTCATATTAATTGTGGTAATTATTTATATCTAAAATATGTTAAAAGTAATATTAATAAAAATAAATAGATCGTTGTTATTTTAAATTTCTATTATTATGATTCTGGAGATATAGTTGATGTAAAATTATATATTAGACAATACAATATATTGAGAGACTATTTTGTAATTTTAAAAAAAATTAGAGACTATTTTATAAATTTAAAAAATTATCTAAAACGATACCCAGTATTGATCTATAACAATACAATATTATATCATAACTAAATTCTATACCAGTACTGGTACAGTATTCATAACATTATTTTTAAGTGTTAGGTTCTTTAATATATGATTGATGAATGAATAAAATAGAATATAAATGTAAATTTTATTTTACTGTGTAATTTAATTCTTTTTATAGTTTATCTCAAAACCAATTTTGAAATTGATTCATCATAACTACTATAACCACACATGTATCTAACATCTAGCAATATCCACATGAATTGGTCGAGAAAATTTTACAAGTAGTATAAAGATTGGTAAGTCAAGAGTTTTAATTATGTTTATTTGTAATAGGGTTTAGACCTTTGAGTAATTTAATTGGATTATAATTCTAATTTAAATTAAAATTTAACTAAAATTATAATTATTTAGTCTTAAATATCAATTGATCCTAAATAAGATCCAATATCTAATTTGATTATTTTTATAAAATATCTTATATTTGATTTTAAAGTTTCTCAAACTTTATAATAAAGTCTTACTTGATTAAATTAATTTTTTATCTTATCAACTATTCTTTGGGTGTGACCATTAGATTTATAAATATATTAGTAATTGGTAAAAATTATAACAATAAATTATATTTAGGTATGGCCTTTAATTTATCTTCAGTTTTTAAATTAAATAATTTATATCCATAGATCAAGATTAGCATTTAACAACACATTATAACCACACAAATATTAAGAATGTCAAAGTGGTTTAACTAATTTTTCCATGTATGATTTTTTTGTATAATTAATCCTTCAATATACAATAATCTAATTAGACATAAAGTGTGAAATTAAAATCTTTTTTATTTGAGTTCAGTTATATTAGCTCTCCACCACTCTATTAATGACATTTAAAACTATTTTTAAATTTCATTCTGTCTTGGCCAATGATCTCTCGAATTAATTCTAATTAAGAACAACATGACATTCTCTTTAACAACATTAGGGTTGGACCCTATATTAATTACTGAACTATACCCATATAGTTCATGTTATATCCAATTATTAGTCATAAGTAACATGAAAAGATAAGAATTCCTATATAAGATACTTTAGAGATTTCAAGTAAAAGGATCGTTTATACAATCACTACAATGAGAATTTTCATAGTTATAGAAGTAATGTTCTAAATAAAATTCTTATATTTAATTCGTTCAGTAAACTCTTTATCTAATAAGCACCAACATGTTTCTTAAATATCTACCTAGTTTAGTTTACGAGATCGACTACTTCCTTCATAAGGATGAAACATAATGTGTGTTTGTCTTTTATGCTCTATTAGTGTTTTGTCTTAATAGAACAAAGACCAAATATAATTTAAGAATAATACATAAATGAAATATGATCTCATAATTGTGATCTCATTATAATTTCATTTACAATGTAAATTTATCACATAGAATTTATCTTATATATCAGTTAATTAAACATAGAATTTATCTTATATATCAGTTAATTAAAAAAAGATGCATAAGATGATAATACATTTAAATAATTATGTCATGAAAAACTAAAACCAAGTGATTGGTTGTAGGACATAAACCAACAATCTCCCATTTGCATTAAGCCAATCATTTAAGTATCTGATACCACATTACCATATAACGATCATACTACCAATGAGACAATGGTTTAGTGAGAGAATTCTATGAAATTCTCTATTATGAGTGCTTACTTAAACCTTACAACTTTCATCTCAATTATTATCATAATTAAGAGAAACTACATAAACATACACTTGGATCTTTGATGAAACTTAGCTCTTTTCACATGCCTAATGGATCTAACATTCTACAGTACATTATTATTTCAAAATTTTAAGGAATTTATTTATTTTATAAAGAACTTTTTAATGCAAATAATCATTTCCACTAAATGAAAATATATTATGACTTAATTGAAAAGATATGCTACATTGGAACCTTTACAGCTAAAAATAATATTATTCTTAATAAAATAATTCTTAACTAAGACTTGCTTCTGCTAAATTAAAGTTAATAATTGTTGAAACAAGGGAGGTATGAATCGATATTTTAATGATAATAAAACATAAGTATGAATAACAAGTTTGTTTTCTTGATGAGAAGTTATATAAGAAGAAGATGTGATTATGTATAACTCGAAAAGATACTTCATGAAGATGATAAAGAAATATTGAAGCTTGCAATTTTCAAAGTGGAGGTCAAGTTAAGAATAAAAAAAGATCAAGGCATATCAAGATCATTCTATATTTTTTAATGTTAATTATAATCTTATTTTGTCAATTTAAGAATCTTAGAAGCTCATTATACATAGACATTTCGTCTTACTTTATGGCATGAGTTTTTCATTCATTAAGAGATATTAAAGCCTTTATTTCAAAGTATAATTGATCTAAACATATTAATTGCCTATTTGAATGTTAAGATCATATTTTTAAGGGATTGATCAACTAATATAGATTAATGGTCAACTAATATAAGTTAAATATGTAATGGGGTGTTTATAGATATATTATTTAACCAATATAGTGATTAGATTGATCATAGTTCCTTTAGGGGACACATTGATCAATCAATGTGCCATAGTGGTCAACTAATGTGTAACAACTAGTGAATATTGTGCATTGAATGCACATTGTTCATCTAATATGACCTAATAGTTAATCAATGTGCTAAAACTAATTGTTATAACAACTATTCTTTAGATCCAACGACTAGTAGAAGTCCCAAAATCCTATAAGTACATATTTTCTTATTAGTTTTTTTATTAAAAAGCATTTACACACATGTCCAAGTGTTTATCAAACATTTAAGCATTCATTATCTCACATTGGAATGAGTGAGCTTCTTTGGTATTATCAAAGTGATAAAGTGAGATATTTTGAGTTTTAAGCCTTTGTTAGGGTCTTATATATTGTAGCTACGTGTTACGTAGACTATGCAACGAACTCCAAGTTCGCTCACAAAATGTGCCAAAGTCTAAATTTTCCCACAAAGGCAAAGTAAACCCATGAAATTCGCTAAACTAACACAATAGAATGGATAACAATAAGAAGAGAAAGATGCACACAACCTTACAACAAAATTGCCAACTGTTATATTACTCACAACTGATACAAAGGATACAAAGCTCCAACCCTCTCTAATGAATGAAGCCTTGCTCAAATGAGCTATTTATAGGCTTTAGGAAACTTGTTAGGCAAGAATACAAGAAAGTGGTCTTAAGGCCCCTAAGCCACTAACTTAGTTGGTGGTTGACATCCCCAATCACATTAGACACTACTTTAGTGGGTGGTTTACATATCTTACCACTATCCTACTCCTAAGTCAAAGCAACATGTGTAAAATGCTTACAAAACACTTCATCCATGTTCTTTTCCACGTGATCACACTTTCTTGATGATTCATCCCACTAACTCTATCACAGCACTTATAATCTTATCCAAAGGTGAAGGTTAGCTAAGTTCTGAGCCAAGTCACGTGTGGTCCAACCTATGTACACCTATGGTCTAGTCTGTTTGTCCATGGTTCATCATTTGAGCACCATTTCTTCCTTAGTCCCACCAAAGACATCTTAGGCAAGTCCAACTCGCCTTAGTCACCAAGCCAATCAACGCCCCATGGTCATTGCAACTTAAACCATGCTTGATCTTTACTTAGTTAAGTTGCCTTAGTTCCTTTGACATGCCTTCCTCATGCCTAATCCATGTTAGACGTTAACCAAGGCTCACCAATGCTAGTAAAAAGGATCTTGCAATATTAAGTGGCGAACACTAGGGGTGTTGTAAATGGCATTAATGTTCCTATTTACCTTAGAGGAAGATTGTATAAGGGTTCTTCTTTTCCAAGAAAAGATTGCATTAAGGTTATTCTTTGCTTTGAAAGAAGAGTTATAGTGGAATTCTAAGAAGAGTCTTGGGAGTGAACATAGGCAAAGGTTATTTACCAAATTATTATAAACCAATTTGTGTTTCTCTTCTCTTACCTTTTACATTATTGCTTAAGTATGTTATTGAATTTTATTATTTAGTATATTTATAAAATAATTTATGCTCATTCATAGTAAGTTTGTAAATAATTCATTAAAATTTTCAACATCCAATTCACTTACCCTCTTGGGTGTCTTTAGAGGCCAATAAGTGGTATCAAAGCAAGTTTATTAGACTGGTATCTCAAATGAAATCCTATAGTAAAAATCATACTGACATATTTAGGAGCATCATTATCATCATTTAACCAAGAGGGACAAACATTAGTAGAGCCCCCTTACTTGATGGAAATAATTATATCTGTTAAAAAACAAGGATGAAACTTTTTTTGAGTGGAGAAAATGTTGACTTGTGAAAAATTGTCTCAAATGGTCCATTCATTCATACTAATTTCTGTGAATAACAAGGCTAATAATATCTTATTTTGTGCATTAGGAATAACTAAATTTAATAGGGTCTCTATGTATGAAATGGTTTATGAAATTCGGCATACTTATTATGCATAAGGGAACAATTCAAGTAAAGGAGAGAAAAGTTAGCACATTAATTCCCTAATATGAGTTATTTTACATTAAGCATAATGAAAGCATATATAGCATGTACACTAGATTATTAATATTATTAATGCTCTTAAGGTTCTTGGAAAGACCTACACTGACATTAAAATGTTAAGAAAGCTACTTAGTTCACTTCTAAAATTGGGGAAAGCTAAAGTGATAGTCATATAGAAGTCAAGGATTTGATAACACTACTATTGGAGAAGCTTATTATATCTCTCTTTATGTACGAAATAAGACTCTAAGAGATGTAAGAAAAAATAACGCTTGAAAAAAAGGACTTAGCATTCAAAGACTTAAAGGAAGAATTGAGTAAAGAGGAAGAGACATCAATTTGTGAAAGCAATAAGAAAGATATTGCCTTAATTCTTAAAAAATCAAGAAATTCTTTTTAAAAAAGAACTCTTAAAAAGAAAGAACTTTAAAGGTGGTAAATATAAATTAAATAATATTATTTACTTTGGATGTAGGAAACTCAGACATATGAAGTATCAATTCCCTTTCCTCAAAGAAAATGACAAATATAAAAGAAATGAAAAGAAGGAAAAGAGGGATAAAAGAAAAAAAAAGGCACTTAAAACCTCCACTTATGATGACAGAAGTGGTTCTAAAAGTGAGCATCCAAAAGAAGATGTGGCTCATAGGTACTTTATAACCAAAAATGATGATAAGGTACTCTTTAACCCTAAATTTTATAATAGTGATAATGATATTGAATTGTCATGTGAGGAACGAGTTAAGAGCCTTGAAATTATAAGTATCAAAAGGAAAACGCTATCTTCTAAACTCAAATAGGCACAAAAGAATCTAGATACATATATGAGTAAAAAATTTTAAAAAAATTGAATTGCTTAGCATCAAAGCATCTAAGAAGCGTGTCAAAACCTAAATTCCTTAAAGCATGAGAATGAAGCATTGAAAAATGAGATCAATGTCCTTAAAGACTTATTGTCCAAATTTATAAAAGGAAGTGGGAAACTTGAATACATGTTAGGAGCTCAAAGAGTTTAGATAATAGGTATGAAATTTCATATAATTATGGGAGTGTATCTAATACCAAACCTACATTTATTAAGGGAAAGAATTAGCATAGTTAAGAAACATTGCCTAAAGTGATAAATAAGTATGGAGCATATATATTTAAGCATATGCATAAATCATATGCATATGCCCCATCCTCTAGAACCTCACGCTTTCATATATGGCTCATAATCTAGGCCTAAATCTTATGGAAAGAATATGCATAATTTCTATACAAAGACATATGATAGCTTGCAATCTTACTCATACTCCTTTAGGCCTATTACTAAGCATAATATAATGAAACATTTTTGTACTCCATATAAAAATCAATCAAAGAAACATTTCTTATATATATACAATTATGATAAGTCTCTTTACTACCCAAAGAAAATTTAATTTATCTAATATCCTAAAGGGGGATCCCTAACATTCATATATATATAAAAGAATAAGGAATGCATTCATATGCCAAAATCATAAGGTTGATTATCATAACACCAACCTATATTATTCATATAACATGATATGTCACTTTTTTTATAAATATGGGCACATTGACAAATTTTATTTCACAAAATAAAGCTTAATGAGTAAACCACCAACTTATATTATTCATATAACATGATATGTCACTTTTTTTTATAAATATGGGCACATTGACAATTTTTATTTCATAAAATAAAGCTTAATGAGTAAACCTTCAAGGAAGTGAGTTGGAAGAAAAAGGAGACTAACAATTAAAGACCCAAGATCACTTGGATATCTAAAACACATTAATTGTTTTATTCTGTAGTTATCTAATAGAAAAGTGGAATAAATGGTATATAGATAGTGGACGTTAAAGGCACATGACTAGTGATGCATCATAATTTTCAACTCTTAGAGATAAAGATGGAGGATTTGTCACATTTGAAGATAATATTAAGGGTCAGGTAATTAGAATAGGAAAAGTTGGTAAGGAATTTTACCCTATTATTAATAATGTGTTTTTAGTTAATGGATTTAAGTATAAATGTCAAGTATGAGCCAACTATGTGATGAGAACCATAAGTTATGAATTGAGGGAAGATCATGCATATTGATAACAACGTTATATTTTTGGAAAAGCGAGAAGGGAATAGATTTATACAATTTAACTTGATGATTTCTCTAACCAAAATATGAAGTTTTTAACATTTATTAATGAAGATGCATTTATTTGAGATATTATGATTGGAAATGCAAACATGGAACTTATCTTTAATCTCAACTCTAAACAACTTGATAATAAACTTCCAAAGGTCAATTTTGAGAAAGATAAGCTTTATGAAGCTTGTTAAATAGGAAAAAAATCTAAGAGCTCATTCAAGAGCAAAAATTTGGTAACTTTTACTATACTTTTGTAATTACTTCATATGAATTTATTTGGCCTAACTAGATTTGCTAGTCTAAGTGGCAAATTTTTATGCTTTTATCATAGTTGATGACTTTAACATATTTACATGACTCTTATTTTTAGCTAATAAAGATAAATTTTTTGGGGAAATTTTCAAATTTATAAAGAGAGTTCGAAATGAAAAGGAGCTCTCTATTGGATCTAATAGGAGTGACTATGGTAAGGAGCTTAAAAGTGAAAGGTTTGAAGCCTTTTATGTAACATCCCCTCACCAATTGGACAGAGTATTTTGGTAATATGGAATGGGTTAGGACTGTCTAAAGTGTTTTTGCCATATTCATGCATTCATATATGCACATGAATAGCCAATAGTGAATTTTTGCACATGTAAATGTTTGTACATGCATTC
>JAOQMS010000178.1:26548147-26582192 GCA_027563885.1 Erythroxylum longipes | reverse complement strand
GCTCCCTTATTTTAGGATATGTATCGGAATGACCTACGGGCGTCCCGGTACGTACCCTAGGGTAATGGGGTGTTACATTTTATGAAGATAATGGTATCTTTTATAAGTTTTCTACTCCAAAGACCCTCCACAAAATGGAGTTGTTGAGAGGAAATATAGAACATTTCAAGAAATGTCTAGAATCATGAGGAATGAGTATGATATTCCTAAGTATTTTTTTGACAAAATTTATAGCCATCATATGTCACATTTCTAATAAAGTGTACCTAAGACTAATTTTGGATAAAACTCCTTATAAGCTTTGACAAGGAGAGAACCCAAACTTAATTAATTAAAAATTTTCAATTGCAAGTGTTATATTTTGAATACTAAAGATAATTTAGAAAAGTTTGATTCCAAAGCAGATGAAGGAATTTTCTTGGTTATTCCCTAATTATTAAAGCATATGGAATGTTTAATAAGAAGAGTCGTGTTACTTAAGAGTTTATACATAATATCTTTAATGGATCTAAACCTCTCATATCCGTTAATGTAGGCTTATCAAAGGAATTAGAGAAATTAGCCCTTAAAGAAAGCAAAATTAATCACCATCATACCTTCCATGAACACATTATGGAACTAAGTAAGGAACATAAGAAGGATGAAGAGCTTCTAAGAGATTAATATTTAAAAAGAAGCATCTTGGGGATCAAATTATAGGTGATATTCAATAAATGGTAATCACTAGATCTCATCTTAGAGATTTATCTAATCTTGCTTTCATTTCTCAAATTAATCCTAATACAATATTAGAAACTTAAATTGATAAAAAGTAGGTTCTTTCCGTGAATGATAAGTTAACAAATTTATGAAAAGTAAGATGTTGACTTTAGTACCTAGACCCAAAGACCACTAAATCATAAGTACCAAATGCATTTTAAAAAATAAATTAAATGAATTGGATACCATTATGAGAAATAAAGCTACACTAAAGGTAAAAAGGTACAAGCAAGAGGATGGTATAAAATTCAAGGAAACTTTTACACTGATAGCCAGGTTAGAAGCTATTAGGTTATTACTTGTATTTTGATCTTATATAGACTTCAAATTGTTTCAAATGGATGTTAAAAGAGCTTTTAAAATGGTTTCATTCAAGAAGAAGTTTATGTAAACCAAATTACTAGTTTTAAAGATCATTATACATCTAACCATGTTTTCAAACTCTTTAAGGCTTTATAATATTTTAAGCAAGCCCCTAGAACTTGGTATGATAAGTTAAGTGTATTTCTTTAGAAAAATGGGTTCACTAAAGGTGAGGTTGATGTAACCCTTTTTATCAAAAAGCAAAGCAATGAAAGCATATGCAAATAATTTTTTAACTATATAAGCAGGAAATTTGAGATGAGCATGATGGAATAGATTAACTTCAATATAGTGCATAAGCATTTGAGTAGCTCTTTAGTGTACTTTGCTTGATTAGTAAAGATACCTTCCTATCTAATCCTAAGGAGTCCCACATTTTAATCATTAATTTCATTCTTAAATATTTATGTGGTACCATTTTATCAGGAATTTGGTATCCTAAACATATTTTTTTTTACTTGATTAGTTATTTGGATATTGATTATGCTAGTAGTCTTTTGGATAAAAAAGAGTACATATGTTACTTATCAATTCCTAGGAAATACATTAGTCTTATAGTTTAGTAAAAGTTAAAATTTAGCCACCTTATTAACTATAAAAGCCGAATACATGACAACTAGTAATTCGTTTACTAATTAAGTATGATGATTATAGTTCCATTTGCTTATTAAAATTCAACAGTTTACAACTAAGCACATAGAAATTAAATATCACTTCATTAGAGATCATCTAATAAATGGAGATATTTATTTGGAATTTTTAAAAAATTATATCAATTATTTGATATTTTCACTAAACCTATAAATAAGGACATATTTTGCGTAATTGGAAGAGAATTGAACATACATAATGGAAATTGTTAGTGTTAAAGTCTCTTTTAATGCTTATAATTAACCATAAGTGGCATTTCTATGTTTTCAAGCTATAACGTTTCAATTTGAGTTTTTAAGTTTGTTTCTTAAGTCGATCATGTCATACCAGTCAACCAATATCTTAGTACGGTCGACTAATATGCTAAAACATTTAATTTCCCCCATCTAGTGAGTTTACTCATAGTTTAATCGCTCCTTTGGTCAACCACTTACTTACATTAGTCTACCAATGTCTTAAAGAGGTCGACCAATATCCCTATATCTAAGAATTTTTTCTCTCCAATGAGTTTGTTAAGAGTTTAGTTGTATATAATGGTTGACCGATACCCTATTCTTCAAAATTTTCTCTTTCAATGAGTTTGTTAATTATTTGGTCGATTGTATTAGTCAACCAATATAAGGTATTGGTTGACCAACAATATTAGATGATCAACAAATATTGTGGGTTTAAAACAAAAACTTATTCTTTCCCTCATATTCTTACTGCTACTTTATCTCATATCTTCTCTCCTCTCTAAAACAAAAACCAAATCAAGTCTCTCTTTCCTAACCAACAACCTCTCTCTCTCTCTCTCTCTCCCAACTCTATGACAATTCTCACCTCTTCACCTAGTCACCTCGAACCACCCTTGAAGAAGCAACTTTGCTTAGTTCTCTCATGGAAATGCTCATCTATCTTCAATATCTCTCCTTCTTCTTTGGTGAGTCTCAGACAAAATTTTCATCCTTAAAGACCTCTCCTATAACTATAAGGCCAAGCTCCATTTCATCCAACTTCATATTTAGAAAAATTATAATCCCTATATTTTGGGATTTTTATAAACCATGAATCTCGCTTTCACTTTTTGATAATTTGTATTATTATAATACTTTTAAAAAAATTTATGCGTTCGATTTCATCATATTGATTTCAAATTGAATCAAAATGCAAATTAAGCGAGTTAAAATTTTATAATTAGGGTTTTTCAATTTTTTATTTATTTTCAGTTAATTTTTCAAATTAATGCTTAGGGAAATTGAAGGTTGATTTAAGGTTTTCCAACTCCCAAATACATCAGAATGTGTTTAATTTTGTTTAAATTTATTTTTTTGAATTTTTGCCTAATGAAATTTGGGAAATTTTAAAATTACTCAAATTTGTGTAATCTTTTGTGAAAATGATGGTTTGTTAATTCAATTAGGAATGTATTTGAGCTTTTTATTCATTCAACTTTATTGGAAGTTATTAATTCATGATCTCATTAAATGATTTCAACCTAGACACTTTTGAAGAAATTGGGATTTGTTTTAACTAGGTTTAATTATGGATCATTCTCATAAAATTGAAGCCATTTCACATCTTATTTATGTTTTCTATGTGTGATTGTACTTTTTCATATCTCACTTTATCATTTTTTACTTCTTCAAAATACTCTGATTTTGAATGTTTATCAACCTTGCATATTTCATTATTCATTTTCCTACCTTTCTTGTTGTAATGGATGGGAAATTAATGTTAGTGAGCTTGAATTTATAGAAATGCCTTTCCTGCATGTGACTTTACAACATTAGTACCTATAGTCACTTAAAACCTTTCTTAGCTACATTCTTATACCATTATCTAATGTACTTCATCTATTCTCATGGCAAGAATCAAAGGGAACATTAATCTTGTGTCTAGGACACTCACTAGAGGTGGGATCAACCCTACTCCTTCAAGATTTAGACGTCTCAAGAGAGGTCATTAACTCCTCCATCTCTGATGCCTTCTTCCATTCATAAGTGTAAGCATTTTGATACTTACTATTCTTAATATAATGATTCATGAGAGTTACATAAAAATTGTGTCATTTCTCTATTACACATGGAACGATTTAAAGAATACAGTTAAGTGAAAATTTTCATTGTTAAAGGACAAAAACTTATAAAAACTTATCGTATCAAACAAAAAACATTAGGTTGCTTTATTATAACCTTCTACTTAAAGCGATTTGAGGTGATACTCACCTTTTCTCTAAAATCTAAGATGACGATGTCCATCTCACTCATAATCTTATACATGAGATTTTAGGCATTCTCATTCCTAAAAATCATACCTATTATTAGTTATAGTACCCAATATCAACTTCAATCTTACTATATGTCTATTAAAGTCAAAATCATCTTTGAGTTAGGTACTGGTGTAGAGGTCATTAGAAAACCTAAAGATGTTCATGGTCTCCATGTTATTTCTTAATTTCATCATCTTTTCATCAAGTACAGTTATGTTTTTTCCATTATTCATTTTACATTTCTAGGCCATGATGACCTTTGATTCCTTTCTAACCTCATGTTAGGAGAGTGTATTCATCTTGGCACCTTCATTATGCTCAATATGGTGCATTTTAATTAAACCAAGAAAAAGAAACAAAATATCCTTTATGGTTTAATACTTAGCCTTAACTTCTAGTATTTTCACATTCCTCTTGTTAGAGATGAGATTGAATTATATTTCCTTTTTTTAATTCTAGTATGCTTAACAATATATGTTACCAATTAATTGGCTATTATATTATATAACCACATCAATTGCAACAGCTACAACCTTAGTAGCCTCCACCACCATATGAGGCTCCTTTATATGACATTGGTTTAAATGAGTATTCATTTAGTCTCTCCATCAATCTACCTACGAATGATTAGGCTACTACCTTATGACTATGTCATGGATCTCCATCTAATGCTCATCTAATAACTATTGAGTATTAGCTCACCTAATTATAAGGAAAACTTAAATTTTTGCGACATTATGACCCATCATTTTGATGACCTATATCACTTGATTTAATCTCAATTTCCTTCTTTAGTTAATTGATTTTTTATGTTTTCAAAAAGGGAAGAGACCTTTAGTGATAGTAGATTTAAGAAGAGTGATGACATTAAGAGGGTGCCACTTTTGTATATGTTGTATTTTATATATACTTAAGTAATTTTTTGTTATTTACACATGTGGATATTTCTTTTACACTTGGTGGTGAATATATCTTTTATTTTTGATATTGATTTATGTTTTATACATCAACAATAGGGAGATTGCTGAACCAAAAGAGGTTTCAATTGATATTTTAGTGATAACAAAACATAAGTAACATTAATGAGTTTATTATCTTAAAGGGGAGCTATATAAGAATAAGATGTAGCTATGCATAATTCAATGAGATATCTCATAATGATGGTAAAGAAAATTTGAAATTTTTTAATTTTTAAAATGAAGATCAAATTAAGAACAAAAGAAGATTAAGGAAAATCAAATTCATTCTACATTATGTAATGTTACTTTTAATCTCATTAGTCACTTGAGAATCTTATAGGTTCATCATGTATAAACATTTCATCTTACTTCATTATATAAGTTTTTTCATTCATTAAGATTTATTAAAGACTTTTATTAATAAGAAAAAGCCTCTTGATCTTTCAAACACTCTTTAGGGGATAATTTAGTAGTTATTTTTAAGCATAATTGCATTAAACAAATCAAGTTTGAGAACTTGAAGGTGTTAAATCATGTTTTTTTAGAATTGGTCAACCAATATAGGTTAGTGATAATCAATGTAAGTTAAATGTGTAACATGGGTGCTTATTAACATATTAGTCAACTAATATGATGATGTAGTTAACTAATTTGTCACATGTGTAATAACTAGTGAATATTGGTTGATTAATATGAACAAAAGGTCAACCAATGCACTAAAACTAACATGTCTAACAACTATTTCTTAGCTCTAACAGCTAGTAGAGGTCCAGAACCTGATAAACACATATTGTTTCTTACATCAAAAAGTATTTAGGCATTTTTTACATACATTTCTAATTGTTTATCAAGCATTTGAGCATTTATTATCCCATATTTAAATGAGTGAGCCTCTTTGTAATTATTAAAGTGATAAAGTGAGATATTTTGAGTTTTAAGGCTTTATGGGGGTGTTATATATTATACATAGGGAGTGTTCCAAGTGGCATTGAGGTTCCTCTTTATTGTAGAGGAATATTGAATAAAGGTTCCTCTTTGCTAAGAAAAGATTATGCTAATGCTATTCTTTTTCACCGTATAAGAAAAGTTATAGTGGAATTCTAAGAAGAATTTTGGGAGTGGACATTGCAAATCTTATTTATGGAACCACTATAAATCAGTTTAAGTCTTTCTTTCATTACATATAATATTATTTCTTCAGTATTTTGTTGAATTAGATTATATTATATATTCATGTTTACTAATTTATGCTCATTTAAACTAAGTAATATGTTACTTAATTTAAATGAGCATATTACTTAGTTTAGGGACCAACTACGCCCATATGATCTTAAACTCAAATATCAACTTATACATAGAATAATGGAAATCTTTAATACTTTATAAGTACCAAATATCTTAAATATCAAACATCTTTAGTACATTATCTATATACTTGGACTATAATAGGTAAACAACTTCTGTAATTATCTTTATAATCTAATTCTTAAAATTAAGTTGTTACTTTTTTCATATTCAATAATAGTTATTCTTAGACTAACATATCTTTAATAATTAGAATATAAATTATTCTTTATAAGCAGTATGTCATTATATATTCCCATTAGAAAGGACAAATATACTCTCACTAATCTTTTTATAGAAATGATAATCCACAATCATCTCCGAAATGAACTCTTTGAATTCATCGTTACAATTAATATTTCATCATTTTGTAACCTTTCAACTATACATGAAATGGTTCAATAAAGGTACTAATTCTACTCGAATGTACTGTCATAATATTTGAAACTTCCCAAATGTCATTTTACTCTAATTATTTATCTTGAGAGCCATTCTTTTATAAGTATGCATTAAATCAAATGTTTTACTTGATGGGGTTTGTAAGAAGATATTTGACTTTATGGATATATTAGAACTTTCTATTAACCAATTTTGTTATAAACTTATTAGATAATATATGCTTCAACTAAGTATTACATCTTAAAATCATTAAATTCGACTCTTTTAAAAATTTTCTTGTTAATTAATTAAATTGGAACTATCAAATGCAAGTTATTGTACTAGGCATAAAATTGAAAGAGGTAAATATTACATCCTATATTATCTTATATAATATTTTTCTCTTTATACAAATCTATACTATTATAAAATTATGTTGTGGAGGAACTCATTAAGGAATCTCATTCCCTATAGATAACTAAAATTTTTTTATGTCACCATGTCAATCTTACTTAAAGGTTTTAGTATTCTTAATGTTTAGTTTTTGCTTAGATTTAAATAATGTGAACTTTTCAAAATTTTAAATCAATATTTTATTTAATACATATGGTTATATATTACATAAATTCATTTGTATATTTAATGAAATATAAGTATTCATCCTTTTATGAACTATTATTACATATCATACATCATATGTATAGGATTTAATAAGTAAATATCATAATAGTCCTTTGACAAAGGGTTAATTTGGCCATCTTTCAACCTAATAAGTTTCACAAGTTTCTATGATTTACAGTCAAAGGATACAAATATCATTATGTATAACTTTATAATTCTCATTATGTTGACTTAACTAACATGGCATAAAAAACTAGCTTTTATTATCTAACTTTATATTCTTGTCACTTATGTTAATCATAAATATCTTCTTTGATCCAATACGTATAAATTATTTATATAAACTTCGATAAAGTACTTTCCAAATTTAGTATAAATACTCAAAAGCATGAATTAGAAATATATATGATCTCCAATATATTTTATATTGGCAAAAGAATTCATACAATCATTTTTCTTATAATAATAACTATTATCATCCCTAAGTCAATGCCTTCAATTTTAGTCTTTGTTTATGTTTTTAGTAGGCTAAATTGAATAGAATAATTTCATCAAAGTACTATACCTTTTAGCTTTATTTTATATAGTTATTTGTAATGTGTTATCATAATGATGACATCCATCTTTCATATTGCCCTTAAAGTTTATAAGACATAAGTTAACTTAAAATGTCACTATATTTTTTTTCATTTATATGACATTAATATATCTCTAAGACATTGTCACAAGAATCCTCAACAATATTTATAGCATATTGTATAATAGACATACAACTTTTCTTTCTAACATTGAGAACTCTTCTCAAAGCTAAAATTATATCCAAGAAATTTGTTTTAATAACATTTAGTATCAGCTATACTAAACAAAGATAACTTTTAGTCGAAGCAAAATAAAATGTACGGAAAGTAAGTAATAGGTAATATGCTATGACAACCAATAAGATTATAACTTTAATCCTATATTTGGTTACTCCAATTAGTTTATTCAAAATAATATGCTTCACTACTATTTCGAAAAGATTACTTTGATCTCTCTAATGGGTTGATCCCATTTAAATTTAGTCGATCTCGAGTTACTCAACAAACCAACTGGATTTAAATTAGGTACGTAATATTATTATCAATAACATCTCAAGTGAACTCCCACATCTGTAATGTAATAAATCTTATCAAAATATATCTTATATGTTATTCTTAACCCTACTTCTAAATTCATATGATCATGAAACACTCTACAAATTATATAAATATAGTTAAGAAGGGTCCATCAATTTAAGATAAAATGTATTCAAGTTAAAAAGACCTTGAGTCACTCAACAAATCTTACAATAATAAAACTCTAGTTTTATGCTTAAATAACATAAGACAACAATTACACTCTTAATGTGTACTTAATTTTAGTGAGGGGTGTAATTTCAAATGATCTCATTGAACATAAATTACATAAATTCACCAAAGGAATATGGAGAGTACTCTTGAGAATATGTTTGATTACTGAGGAGTTAACCAACTTGAGCAAATGTTCTAACAAAACTGCATATAAGTGCTTGGTAACCAACTTAAGCAGATGTTCTAACAACTTGAGCATCAAAGCTTGGTACTCAAATAGTAGATGTTATAACAAAACTACATATAAGTGCTTCTGGCTAGTTCTATCTTCTATAGTCACAGAAATATGGGATGAAAGAAATAACATAATTTTTCATGACATGAGTCTTCCTAATAAACAGTTTTGTAAGAAGTTCATACAACACATCAGACTCTAAATCAATGTACAAAAGCAAAGATTTCAAGATGAGCAATATCTTCTTTCCTTTTGGAATGTCTAGTTTCCTATTCTTTAAAGTCTTTTCTTGTAATCTTTGATAGTCACTCGGCACTAGTGACTTTTAACATTATGTTTTGATAGTACATTTGGCATGCTTTTTAAGGATTAATTCAATTCTTCCTTTTCTTTTTAAGAAAAATGACCTTGACTTACTCAACAATTAATCCTTTTCTTTTTAAGATAAACATAACTCTTGTTTTATGCTTAAATAATGAAAGACAACAATTACACTCTTAATGTGTAATTTTTCCTTAATTAAAAAACTATTTTTAATATTAAGGAAAATAACGTTTAAAATTAAATAAAGTATTTTAAATTCAATTAAGGGAATCATTTACATTATTTATTTATATATTAGTTTCTTAATTAAATAAATAATTATTTAGTAATAGGCTACGAAAACTATTTTTTTCTAAAATATTAAAAATTCAATTTTAATTAATAAATACAAATTTTTTAATTAATTAAGGAACTTATTATTCAAATTAATAAAAATTTAAATAAAACACGATAATAACTTTTTAAATAAATAATAAACTTAATTTATTTTAGTTAAATTAAAATGAATAAATTTAATTAAAATTTTTAATAATTAAATTAATAAAATATTTTTATTAATTATAAAAGGATAATTAATTCTAATCCAATAGAGATATAATCAATTCCTATCTCTAAAAAATAATTTTTTGAAATTTAAATTACAAATCAATTTAATTATTAATCGTAATTAAATTAAGAAAAATAATTAATTTAATTCGGAATTGAATTATAATTTAAAATTATTTGAAATTTTAATTTGAATATGAGTTATTCTAAATTGGATTACTCACAATCCAAGATAAAGCCTAAATTATGCTTTGGAATACATTATTCTAATAGCCAGATTACCACTTTAAGTTGAGAATGCCTTTTCCTTTAACTAGGACAGGATATCCTTACGTCTAAACATTCATTTCTTTATCCTCGAGAAACCCTAGCACTGAAACCTAGCTATCATCCTTTTCATCTATCATTGTCACCCTTTTATTTCTCTTAGCATTAGCCTGCTCAACTTTTAGTAACGACCAAACTCTAATCACATGCGAAGCTGTCTCACTTCATCAGCTAAAGGGTCCACGTAACAACTACGGGAGTAACCACCACCTACCATTGTTGTCACTCTTCTACAAGCACGCTATCGTCAGTTGCTTCTTCTCACCATGAATGTCGCTTTCTCACCAGCCGGTAGCCAGTCGAGGCAAAGTACAAAAGCAATCACAAATTGCCACACCATTATAATTGCTCTCGCCTAAATCGCGATTCCTCCTTATCATCAGTAGTAATAAAAAATAGTGCCATTATTCCTCCACCATCAAAGGACAGTCAAACCACCACCACGAGAGGGAGATAGTAGATTTAGTTCTTTTACACTAGGTTGATGGCTCGTGGGTTTCCCAAATCCAAAAACTTTGTCATTCAAATAACTCCTTCAGGTTAAACTTTTTATAACAAAATCTAATATATAACTAATCAACTAAGATGTGATTCAAATGGCTTAACCAGTAGGCAGAAGAGAAGTCAAGATTCTTTTGAAGCCACCACAACCTTCCGACGTTGAGGAAGAACTGGAAATGTTATATTCAAAACCTAGTGTCTCCACTTTGGTGGTTTAGGGTTTTTGGGTTTCTTCTAAATTAAGCCACAATTCTAACAACAATAGAAGGTTTTCAAGAACAATCTCTCATTTATTTAGGAGGGAAATAAGGCAACATTTAATGAAAACTCTGGGCTTTTACCATACAATATGAACTTTTCAAATTTTATTCAATTTAGCTCTAGTTAGGGTTTGTTATTTCAATTCCAATTTTATATTCAATAACAATCAAATAATTTTTAATCGTGTTATAAAATTAACGATGGCTACTATTATTGGAAAATAGGGTGGGATCAGATACTTGTATAGTGGAAGAAAATAACAAAAATTTTTATTTGATTTCCAAAAAGTTAAGACCATTTTTAATTATCTAATATATGATAAATGCATGAAAACAATAAAACATAAGCATAAATCATACGTTATTGTGTTGCTTGATCCCTTTTTTGTTAATTTTTCTCGAACTATTTTTGAAATTGGTTCAGGACAACCACCATTGTTGCACTCATGTCCAACCTCTAATAATATCTATATGAACTGGCTGAGAGAATTCTACAAGCGATTTAGAGAGAGGTAAGCCAAAAGTGCTAGCTCTTGTGAAGCCTACGCCTATTTATAATAGAGTTAAAACCTTTTAGTAATTTAATTGAAATATAATTTTTAATTAAATTTATCAATGGGGCCTAAATAGGATCCAATATCTTATATTGGTTCTTATTTATTAAATATTTTATATTTGATCTTAAAGTTTCAAACCTTATAATAAAATCCAACTTGATTCTCTCACCAATCGTTCTTTGTATATAACTCATTAGATTAATATATTGGTACTAGATATAATTATGACCCTAAATCATAGCTAGGATCGGATAAGTTAAACTCATGCAATTTATCTTTAGATCTTCAAAATATATATATATATATATATATATATATATAGTTTTAATTAATCTTTCAGTTCACGATTTTCCTTATAATTCAATCATCTTATAATATAATGTTTTAATGATATATAGAGCATGAAATTAATATCTACTTTATTTGAGTCCAATCTTATTAGTTCTCTGCCACTAGTAAATAATTATATTAATGACATTTGAAAAATATTTTTAAGGTATCATTCTACATTGACCAAAGATTTCTCAAGTTAATACCAATATAAAAGAACATAATATTCTCTCTAATCATTTTAGAGTGATGAATCCTATATTTATTACTCAACTACCTTCATATAGTTTATAATTTAAATGACTATCACTTGAGCTACCCTTAACTAAGTCATAATTAGTATTAAATATAATAATCCCTACATGAAAAATTTAGAGATATCAAGTTAAAGGATCACTTATACAATCATGACAATAAGTATTTCCATAGTCATATAAATAATATTCCAAATATAATTTTCATATCAGGTTAGTTTGGTGAACTTGTTTTTATAACAAACTATTACACTTTTATTTAAGTATCTTTATATTTTATTCTATAAGTTCAACTACTTCCTTTGTAATGAAGAAACATGACATTTGCTATTATTTTACTCTCTATTAATATCCAATTTTAATAAAAGAATGACTAATAATAATTTATAGATAATATATAAATGCAATATAAATCTCATAATTATGCTTATCATAATTTCTTTTACAATATATATTTATACCATGGAATTTATCTTATATATCAATTAAATAAAAAATGTGCATAAGATAAAGAATATCTTTAAATAATGGGATAACCAATCTTAAAGTGCTCAAACTTTTGGAATTTTTTCAATTTAATACCCAAGCTTTTAAAATTTTCAATCAAGTGATTGATGTTTTAAAACTTTAACAATTTAGTTCAAAATATTAGTTTTTGCTGATTTACAAGTTCTAAAAGGTTACTCACTAAATTGAGAGCTTAAAAAAGTTTGACATTAATTGAAAAATCTTAAAAGGTTAGATACTTTTAAATATGTTATCCCTTAGATAATTATCTCACAAAAAATTATAACTAACAAATTGATTGTAAGGCATAAACCAACATGTTAGAGTTACCAACCTAATTGACTTGAGAATTTCACTTAATTTATAATCATTGATTCCTTAATAATTTCAAACACATGATTTACCAAGTATTATATGCACATAATTTATTTAACATGTATTTAATCATTTTCTAATTGGGTAAAAGATACTAACATCTCTTATTGTTTCATCAATCATACTAAAAAGTTGTGTCCTTTAAATTTCTTATAGAAGATCTTATTTTTTTTGTTAAGGCCATATTTAGTATTTCATTAAGTTTGGTTGTTAACTTTTACCGAAGTGATATTTTTAAGATATGTGGCATTCTACATAAACAGCCATGTCATAAAAATAATTAGGAATTAGCAAACCATCTTAGTAGTATGCATTAAAGAGATTTATTTATCGGTTTATTAATTTATCATATTTACTTGTCATTAAAAATTTTATTCATAATTAATGAATATAATTTATCATATCTTCCTAACAGATAATAATATATCTATTAGTTTATAACCAGTAAATTATATATTTTATTAAATTTTAATTTACTATCTAATAACACTAGTAAATAAGATAATTGATTATTATTATTATTAATCAATAAGAATTTGTTAAATTTTTATTATCATATTAACCATCATGTTTAGTATTAATACTAATTAACTTTTCCTATTATCTTAGTTTACTCGACACAAAATTAATGTTGATTAATTTTTCATGTCTTATTGGTCGATTAGATTTAGTACAACTGTCGATTAATTTTTTATCACATTGGTCTGCTAGATTCAATGTCAGTACTAAATTATTTTTCCTCTTTTGGAGTTTGTTAGACTTAATGCTAGTATTAATTAATTATTACTATTAATAAATCAATTATAAATTCATATTTTAAAATATACAAAATATTTATTTTTAAGAAAATAAATATTTTTATATATTTTAAAATATGATTTTATAATTGATTTATTAATTAAAAATAAATATAGATAATTGATAGGCTGAATTTGTGGTAGGCTAGGGGGTTTGATGTCAACCTGATAGGCTTAAAAAATAATTAATAACAAGTCATGGTATTATTGATAGAGACCCTTTAACACTTAAGTAAGTAAAGCTGAAAAATGTTATATACACAAGAAGATTGACATTATGAAAGTGATTATGAAACTTACCTTGGTCCATATTTCTTTTATAAGTAATAATTCTTTGAAGTACGGTTGGACTCTATCTATCCTTAGTAGAGTTGAATCCAACCTTAACTAGGTAACCTAGTTAACATTTAAACATGACTTTACCTACTGATATGGTTGAATCCTACTTCAATTGAACTTATCCTTCTTAGATAATTGGATCTCTTATATAGGCCCCGAGTATATAAGATTGTAGAAGATTGTTATGCTTACTAGATTAGCTTAGGTCTTATTTGTACACTCATTAAAGGTGTATCATTTTTCCTCTAGTTTCTTATTAATACTTAAGTTTTCAAGAATGAAACTTCCAATACTAAAGCATGTATGGATGGTGGCTTAATGAAAGTATCCTTCAAACTACTCCAAAATCACTAGTTATTCAGTTAACAATGAGCATTATAAGTATTCGAAGAGCATATAGAGCACAATCTAAAAACTCTCCTTAAACATCAATGATAAATCTCGATAAGTTTGTTAAAGATAGACCAAAAGTGAAAGAGCAAACACCTAAAGCCAAATCACCTAAGCAGACCTTCTTTTTCTATATTGATAATATTATTTAGTAACTCCATATCGCATGACAAGTTGATGATACGATATATTGACAACCATCTACAACAAACTCATCTTAGAATTTTATCTAGCTTGCTTGCTTATTATAGAATGACAATCCATTTCCACAATGCATCTCTAACTTTAAATGACCAGGAAAGGCAAAATAATAACTTGCCATAAGTCATCCCATAGAAGCTTTACCTATCTTGACTTTCCTTTGGAAGGATTGACTAATGAAAGATGAATATTTTTCAGGAATTGTCCTTCAAAAGCTTTATTAGGAATATTTTTAAGGATTATTTCATATAGATGAAAAATGTCACAAAGATATTCCCTACAGCAACAGAGAGGAAAAGTTTTGTTTAATCTCAACTATTAACCTAGTTCAGTCTCAACCATTCATCGAGATTCTCAAGATTTCTATTTTTATAAAGTTATTAGAGAGGAAAAAATGTTTTGACTACTTACTTGTATTCTTGAGAGGATATTTGTATTAAGGTGATCAATAGATTTTCCATTTCCCAATATGTAAATTCAAATATATCTTTGATTTCTCTATGAGGACAAACTTAGCGTTATGCTTTAGGGAAGCATTTTAGATATGGAAGGGTGAATGACCTTCAATACAACTACCTATGTACAATTAAAAATCTCAAGACCTTCATTGTGTGCTTTTTTGCCTCATTCATATCATTTAGTAGCTTTCCCTTTTATAAGTAATATCCAAAAGCCTTGTCTTCCTCTATAGTAGTAATTTGATCTACTTATGTTATCATTGGCTCTAACTACTCTTTATAAAATATAAATTAAGGTAAAATATTATAGTTGCCTCTATCTCTTATAGATGATTGATTTTATGGTTTTATCATCAAGGTATCACCTTGTTGTTTACATATATGTTCTCCTTAATTTGTTCGAACTTTTCCTTGTATTTGACTAGTTTGTCTTTTCTTTACCTCATATGTGTCATTTGAAGTGTGCTAACTTTTTTAACCTAAATAATAGGGTTTGGTAGTCTGATTTATTATTGTACATTTTGAAATGATGTTATATTATATATTGTATACTTATTCCTATTAGCCCTTTTAAGTATATCAGTGCATCACTACCCATTTTCCTAGTTGCATCATTCATACATATAATTTATATAAGGCATTCATTGTCAGATGCAAAGTTGTTTAGGAGTTTGTTATTCTTTTCTAAAGGTGTTAACATTTCTTTTAGGAAATCTATTATGGAGTCAATTCAAAGAATTTCTAGCAATGTACTTGAAGTCAAACTCCCATAACTCAATCAATTATTTCACAAGTAATCTACTTAACAAGGTACGTCGATATATTGATTATATAGGCTTGAAAGTATTTTTTTTAACCCTCTTTATGCTAATAAGTAATGCATATGCTAGCATATGCTATCGTTTCTAGATTAAGTAGTTTAGCTATAAACCCTTATAGTATCTTGCTTACATGGTATATTGGATTTTTGGATATTATCTGCTTCTCTGGTGAGGACAAAGGTTATGATCACTTTAGAAATGACTATGTAAATGTATAACATTTCTCTAAGTTATAGAGTCAATAGCAGTAGTGGACTTTTATTCTTTCAATTTTTTGAAGGCCTTATTGACATCCTTGAGTCCACATAAACTGGTTAAGCTTTCAAAGTATTATAAAAAGTGATATATAGTTATCAATAAATCTTAACAAGAACCTCGATAAACTTGTTACCACACCGATCAACATTAACACCTATTTCATGTTTTGAGGTGTTTTCATACTAAGATACCCTCAACCTTTTAAGAGTTACCCTCTATCCTTTTATAGATGATCCTGAATTTAAAAAACTTGCCAACCTCATATTAAATGCATATTTTAAGGGTTTAAGTTCACGTTGTATTCATATAAGATTATAAAATAGAGATGTTAATGGGTCGAATCAAACCGGAGGTAGTTTAGGCTTAGCCCATCTCCGTAGTGATGGTGTAAACCCCACCTGAGCTTAATTAAGCCAACACCAAAATAACATTATTTTGGTATATTAGGTTGGGTTAGCCTTTGATCAACTAAAACCTAACCTATTGACTTTAGGTTGGTTTAAATGGACTAGGTCAGTTCCCTTTTGCTATCTATGTAAAACATTCTTCTAGGTATGCTACATGGTCTCCCTCAAGTTTTGTATTTACAATCATGCAATCCATATATGCTTCCATGTTTCTCACAATCTCTTTGTGAAAAACTAAGTTTACTAACTTTTGATAGTTTAGTCTTGCCTTATTTAAACTAAAAGACATGACTTTGTAGTAATAGAAACCCCTACATTTGATGGAAGATATCTTTTTTTAAGCCTTGTTCAACCTTATCTGATTGTATCCTAAGTAAGTGTGTATAAAGTTTAGGTTTTGGAATCTTTGAGTGACATCTATTTAGTAATATAATTTTATAAGGTGGTATTTAGGGTATGTTTTATTAATTAAGAAGCTAACACATATGCTCTACTTCCCATCTGTCTTCTTAACCATGACAACATTGGTGAGCCACTCAAAGTTGTCAACCTTTATAATGAAGCATGCTTTTAAAAGTTTGGTTACTTCCTTTTTAATGACATTTTTGCCTTTATATTGTGAAGGTCCTCTTCTTTTATTTTATAGACCTAAAAAGGGGATTGATATTTTACTTATGGTAGATTATCTCCCTGCTCACCTCTTTCCTATCAATTGGATTCCAAGCGAAGATGTCTAAGAACTTCTTTAAGTATTCATTAGCAATTTCTTCTAGCCTTGCATCAATCTTAAGACTTGTGGATTCTTTAAGTCTTCTCAGTATGACTTGTTCAATTTCTTCTTTCAACTCACCTCTAATTTCCTTAGTTGGGTCCTTAACATCTAATTCTTCCACATTCATGGTACAAGTGACATTTCTTTCTTTTAGGATTGTAAAAAATCATTTCTATCATCCTTCCATCCCCAAATACCTTGTTTGTATCATTGAAGGTTAGAAATTTCAATATAAGTTAGTAGGGAGAAAGTATTACTTTCATGCCGCACATAAAAATGGCCTACTCAATTGGATGATATCATATATTGTTATATCCAAAGGATGTCCTTACTACATAAAACTCTATCATATTAGTTACCTGTCTTGACTTTGTTCTAACATTATAGCCAAAGATATTTTTCTCTAATTATATATTTGGTTAGCCTCAAAATCAAACATGGGTGAGTTGATAGGTTTAAATCTTTTTATTGAGGTTTTAATCTTCTTGAAGGCATCATAAAATAAGTTGTCAATCATACTTTTTATATCTAATAATATTCTTTTAACTAGGGGTTAGCAATCAATATATTTGCAACTTCATGAGGGTTAAACAGGGACCTCACTTTTTTAAAGTTGATCTCAAAGATCTTCGTCATTTTATTAGATCATATATGATTAGGTTGTTCATAAAGGCTCTTAATATGGATTTCTTTGATTGTGATTTGGATTCTCCTTGGTTTCCTCTAGTGATCATTGAATAACCATTTGAGTATGATGCACTTCGCTATTGGGTTCTTTGAGTTCTTGGGTTAAGTGGATGACTCCTATCATCAACATCTTATATATTAAATCATTAGTTATCCTCTATATACTTTTTAACCCTTGTTTCATTTTGATTTCTTGTGGAAGCTACAATATATATTTATGTTTCTTTTGGTTGATTTAGTGACCATTATTTTTGGCTTTTCTATGATGTCATTCTCCAAAATATAATTACCAACCTTATTGAGTAAAATATTGAATCTAAGCATCTCTTCCTTAATGGTTCCTTTTGTTTTTTTCCTCTTAATTCATTTATCCTTAACTTTTTCTGCTCAACTTTATTGATTAAATACTCACCCCTCTTTTGGTTCTTAGTATACTTATTGGGGCATCTCAGATTACGCTTTGCATCTTCTAGGTTTATGTATTTATTTGTCCAACTTTATACTGTCTCAAAGCTTCGAGGTTACTTTTCCTGCATTGAGTTCCATAGGAGTAGTAAGGATTAAGTTCATTTATGAAGGCTAGTGTTGCCACCCCTACATCTAGAATAGAGATTTGGGTAGCTTCAAAACTAAAGGGTTAGAGATAATCTTTCTTCCATTTTTGAGTTATTAATATCATATATGTCAAGTGGTAAAGAAGGCTTTGCATGTGCCATACAGGTTTAAAAGTTCCCTATAATGATGCATATGATCAATAAAGTTGTGCATTTCGTCATAAATCTCTAAAGTTGGCATCTTAAATCCAATTGGTAATAGCTAAATTGAGATGTTAGGTACCTAGGGGCTTTTCACTATCAGGATTATCCCCCTAAGTTTCATATTTGGTTAGCAAGGGTGTAGGGTTACAAGTACAAATGGGGCTTCCATAATGATGGTTACAAGGTATGGGTATGAGGTGTAGAGTTATATAGTATGGATGGGCTCTTCTCGATATTAATTACGTAGTATGGGTCTATAGTCTAAAGTTGTGAGGTGTGGACTTAGGGTGCAAAGTTGTGGAGTGCATGTGGTTGCTTTAATGGTGGTTATGAGGTGTAGGCTGGGGTGTAAGGATCATCTGTTGCCTTCGTTATTGCAATTCTCTTATTTATTCTCACAACATCAGGATTCAACTACTTTGTCCTCTAAATTATCAATGATACGAAAGGCTTTAGGGATACTAGTTCTTTTAGTGACATTAGTAAAATGGTTTATTTTATTAGTATCAATAGTTCTTTGCTAAGGTGGTGTTGTTTTTCATATTTTATTAAGTGAGAATTTTAGAAGATTCCACTTAGTTTTTCACAAATAGTGCAAAATGATGTAAGCTAAACCTATAGTAGGTTTGGTAGGCTAATCTCAATTTGACGGGCCTGCTAAAACAACTACTAGCAGGTCAAAGATATATTTCCATGATAGACATTATGACGTTCGAGTCTGTAAAATTGAAAGGTATTAAGAATGTATGAAGATTGCTAAGTATGTTTAATGAAAGTGATTATGATAACTTATCTTAAGACAACTTCCTTTTATAAGTAATCCTTCTTTGAAATATAATTTGTCTCTAAGTGTCTTTAATGTAGTTGAATCTAACCTCTACTGAGTGGCTTAGTTAATATTTGATTAAAACTCTAACTCAATACATGATTGAATCTTAATTTAATTAGACTTATCCTTTTTGAATAATTGAACCTCTTATATAGACCCATAATACGTAAGCTTGTAGAAGATTGATGAACTTGATGAATTCAATCGGGTACGATATGTAAACTCATTAAATGTATATCAATCATAAAGAAAATAAATATTATTACATAGTTATAAGTTGGTACAATATATTAATAATATTATTTATTATTAATAAAATATGATAAATTAAATAATAATATTATTTATTATTAAAAACTAAATTTATGTTACATATTTAAAATTTTAAAAAAAAATTATATAAATAACGAGATATAATATGATAAAATTATCAAATGATAAGAAAGTTATAATTTTTATTTATTAACAGAAGAATGAATCAAAATAATTATTTAAAATTATAAATAAAAATAAAAATGATTTATTATCATATTAATATTATATTAAGTACCATTATTTTGCTATAAATAATATTTTTTATATAATAAATATATTTAATACATACCAAAAATCATTCCTTATAATGTTGTTATTTAATTACATGAGTTGGGTGTGTAACGGACAGTAGAAATTTATATTCCGCCGTTATCCTTGAGTTGCCCCATCTGTACCACTTTTACCACAATAGTCATGGCATCGAGGACCCCACATGGCCCATGTGGGCCAATACACCGCCCAAAAAGAACGGACCCTAATTGGGAAAGCCTTCTCTCCACTTCCACCAATGAAGGCCCACCCCTACTATAGGTTTATCTCTCCGTTTCTTTTCTCCTTTTTATCTCAACTTTTACCCACCCCAACCCCATTATTTGGCGAGAATTGAGAAGTTTATCTTATACAACTCCAACTGCCTTTGAATGAATGGTATCCAATACCCTTTTTCTATAATCTGATGGTAGTTATCTCAAAGGAAGAAAATGTTTTATCTATCAAGCATGGGACTGAATTGCTGACTTAAGTTAATATTGTAGAAAAGGAGGATATGTGCTCATCCAGAGAATTCATCAATGTTCTGAAATTTATTTTATATTTAGTGTAACATTTGAATAGTTGATACTAAAATAATTTTTTAAATTATAAATCCCTACAATAATGTAATGTAACAAGTCACAAATTAGAAATTTTCATCAACTCGCCTTTTATAATCATCTTTGTCTTTAGGGATGGCAATTTCGACCCAACCCGTCCGGCCTGTTTTTGACCTGGCCGATTGGAGACAGTAATTGTGTACGTGTCAGAAGATAATAGGCTTTTGGTTTATCTTCTTTAGATAATATATTATACTAACTAGCTTTTAATTTTGAAATTACGTCTATCGGTGAGTTATTCTAAGTACTAGTGAGCTTGTAGTACAACAGGGCGTCATTTTCTGTGTCAGAGAGCAGGGAAGTCCATTTCGGGTAATCAGGACGGGCAATCCCCAAAATGGGCGGTGAGGATTTGGCTTACACATACCGAGGTGATCATCAGGAGACCTGACGTCATGAAGACGGCGACACCGACTAGCAGTATAACGTTGACGTGTCATAATAAGAGTGGAATGTGGGCCCCACAACCAATCTCATTCTAAAAGTCCCTGAGCAGTGCTAAAACAAAGGAGTTGAGTGGTACACGTGGACATCGATGACCTTGTGTTGTCATTTAGCGAAATATGGGTCCCACGTTCGCATGGACGCCACGTCACTCAACTCACCTCTCTGCGCACCGTATAGATCCTTTTTTTTCCCCCTAATTTTCTAAAAAATGGAGTCAGTGGGGCCTAACTTTTGTCCTCCTTCTCCTCGACTTTTGCTTTCGTTGTATATAAAAGTTCTATACACACCCCAAAACTCACACTCGCTCTCTCTCTATTCACATACACTCTCTAGCACTCTAGCTTCTATCCCTATCTCCCTCCAGCTACCACAATAGCTCTGACTTGTGATCCCGGTGTTTCTGGGTTTCCAGCTGTGTACGTATACTCACCCCATATATGTGCTTTTACTGTAAAAGCTCACTTTATGTCCATCACTAACAATGTTTTACTGGGTTAATGTGAGTTGCAGTTAAGTTTTCCGGCGTGTTCTGGCCGGATAATGGCATATATGTGCGCAGACAGTGGGAATCTAATGGCAATAGCCCAACAAGTCATCAAGCAAAAGCAACAGCAAGAGCAGCAACAACAACGTCACCACAACCAACAGCAACAGCAGGTCTTGGGCCTCACTTCATTGCCTTTGAATCCTTGGCCCACTACAATGCCTGGGAACCCTAACCTGAGTTACGGACTCGCCGGAGCTGCCTTCTCCGACCCGTTCCAGATTGCAGGAGGAGGAGATGCCGGAGAGCCAGGGTTTCAGTTCCCTCATATGGAGCATCACTCGGGCGGGTTTAGGTTCTCGGATTTTGGAGGTGGAGGTGGCGGCGAGTTTGATTCTGATGGGTGGATGGATAGCTTGATGGGCGGTGGAGACTCAACGGACAGTTCCAATCTGCCATCTGGTTGCGACGCATGGCAAAATCAAGCTGATTTTTGTCTCTACGGTCCTGATCCATTTTCCACTTGTCCGAGTCGACTGAGTGTCGGTTGCTCTCCACCGTCAGATCTAAACAAAGTCATCTTCACTGAAACTCAGAAGAATCACAACTCTCTTCAAGTGCCACCCTGGGCTACGCCGCCGCCGCCTGCTACTCCGCAGGCGGTGGTGAGAGAAACAAAGTCTACAAATCCTCCACCGGCGACCACTCTTGAGAACGACGACGCCGGTTTCTCGTCCAGCTCGCCGGAAATCGAGTCGGTGCCGCCGCTTTTTAGAACCCTAATTGACTGTGCTCGACTTGCCGAGTCAGAACCGGAACGAGCAGCAAAGTCACTAGTGAAACTCAGAGAATCGGTGTCTGAAAACGGAGATCCAACCGACAGAGTTGCGTTTTACTTCACTGAAGCACTACAAAACAGAGTCGCGAAAAGCTTGCCCACGTATGAGACTACAAGCGAAGACTTTACTCTCTCTTACAAAGCGCTGAACGATGCGTGCCCATATTCAAAGTTCGCACATTTAACAGCGAACCAAGCAATACTGGAAGCTACAGAGAGAGCAAGCAAAATTCACATAGTGGATTTCGGGATTGTTCAAGGGGTTCAGTGGGCTGCACTTTTACAAGCTCTCGCTACTCGCGCCGTTGGAAAACCCAGTAGAATCCGAATCTCCGGTATACCGGCTCCAGCGCTCGGTAAGTCACCAACGGCTTCTCTTTTTGCTACTGGTAATAGACTTCGAGACTTCGCGAGACTCCTAGATTTGAACTTTGAGTTTGAGCCCATATTGTCGCCGATACAAGAGTTGAATGAATCGTGCTTTCGGATCGATCCGGACGAGGTGTTGGCGGTTAATTTAATGCTTCAACTGTATAATCTGTTGGATGAGAGTCCAGTTGCGGTAGAGACAGCTTTAGGAATGGCCAAGTCGCTGAACCCAAAGATTGTTACTCTGGGCGAGTATGAAGTTAGCTTGAACAGGGTTGGATACTTGAAAAGATTCAAAAATGCACTGAGATACTACTCTGCTGTTTTCGAATCTCTTGAGCCAAACTTGACCAGAGGTTCACCAGAGAGACAACAAGTTGAGAGATTATTACTGGGTCGCAGGATTGCGGGTGTTATTGGATCGGAGGAAACAGGGAGCAGAAGAGAACGTATGGAGGATAAAGAACAGTGGCGTGTTTTCATGGAAAGTTCAGGTTTTGAATCAGTTGCACTAAGCCATTATGCGATGAGTCAAGCTAAGATACTCCTATGGAACTATAACTACAGTCCGCTTTATTCTCTGATGGAATCAAAACCTGGGTTTTTGTCTTTGGCGTGGACAGATGTGCCACTACTTACTGTTTCTTCGTGGCGTTGATGGATGTAGTTTGTCTAAGAGTTTCCACCTGGTGGTTTTTTATCTGGTGTGAAACCATTTAGCTACGCCGTTGATGATTTCTTCTGGTGCTGGTTGATCAGAAAAAAGGATCAGTCTCTGTTTAATTATAGTTAGTTTTCGTCCGAACCTGTGGATTTACCAACATTTTTTTTACGTTTTTTATTAGTCCAGATTACCTAGTTGCTTCTTCTTTCCTCAGTTTGGTTTCTAGATGTGTATTGCTGCATGGTTCCCTTGTAGTTTCTTTGGGGTTTTTGTTATAGGCTACCTATAGTTTTGAAACAAATTGTATAAAACATGGGAAAGAAAATTGAAGTAGAAAACAAATAGTTTTCTTTCCCTTATTGTTTGTAAGCTGTACATAACTTCAGAATTTTTCAGTTTATTTGCTGCTTCTGTAATTGACTGCAAGGTGGAACTTGTGGTCTCAGGACGAGTACTATCTTGATTAAAGCATATGATTCAGCGAATTCCAAATAATTCTCTCACTTTCAGTGACTGATTTTGATGAGCAAAAACAAGAAGACTTGATTTAGAGCTCTGCTCTGAGCTTCTGCGTTTGCGTAAATGATTAAACAGTTGGAGGCGATGTTTTCAAGAAGAGATTGCCTAAAATCTATGATGGGTTTTGCTGAAATTTCATCACACGTTTATGTGGTGTCAACCAGATTAAGTGACACAGGTCTAGAATAACCTAGCAGGAACAGTTGGGGGCAACCCGGTTCTGCCGAACGCTAGTAAATGCTGTAGCAGGGACATAGGCCCCTTTCACTGTGCTTAAACTTCATTTTATCTTAATATGGCTTCTGTTTGCTTTGCTTTTCTTTACTCCCAGTCATCGTTTTCCTTGAATCAACTGGACTGAAAACGACTTGTATTTGTACACGGGGTATGGGACCTTGCTGCCTTCCCTGCCAATTGCATAATCTCAGACTGAGGACCTTTTTATCTCTTGGCGATGGCTTTAATGCCTGTCATTTTCGTCCTTGCATTGAAACTTGAGAGTGAGAGAGGGATTTTTCACGGTATGTTATCAACTGACAAAACTTGGCAAGATACAAAGGTGGAAAAAGAACAGAAATTTTAATTGATGGACCAGAATTAGGCGTTATGTTTTATGATATTGTTGCTCGAGGTCAAAGTAAAGGTGACCATTCATGATCATCTTAAAGTAAATAAAAAAAGAAAAGTATAGGAAATTTCGATGTGCAGTGGACCCAATTGAACCAGATAACAAAATGGAACACAGCTCCAGCTTGATTCTGATTTATGTGACTGTTGTTGAGTGGTTTATACTAGTCCTATATTTGCAAATCACGCCGCGATGCCCATCATTTATGAACGTGTCTTACTCTTATAGCAGCAAAGATGTAATTCCTGCAGGATCCGTCTCACTGTTTGGGAGCCGAGTGATGGTATTTAAACGATAATATTCTTCAATTGTTCTCATTATATTTAATTAGATATTACCATGTTTTTTATTTCACTTGAAATATAAAGAGTTTGTAACTTTGTATAGATCAAATAATAATACCTGACATACATGATACATTTAATACCAGTCGCCTTGCCTCATAGTCATAGATGAAAGAACATGGCATCTACGAAATTTCGCACTCGTGAGCGGCGACAACTACGAAAGGTCTATACTGTAACATATGTCATCATCAAAACAAGCTGTTCTTTCGATGCGTTTGAACCATGCAATGTGAAATTCGTACAACATGAAGATAAGGGTATTCATTTTATTATTTATATATATATATATTTAGAATAAGGAATGTCCCTCCTTACAATCGAAATTAACACGGTACAATGCTTACCCTATAGTATGTAGGATCATCTAAGAGGTTTGGATTAAAGTCCAAACACCGAATTATAATTAAACCAAACACTTTATGGAAACTTCGTGCTACTGCATTGCAATACTCTATTACCTATGTGCTACCAGAGCTTGTCCCCCCCTAACTATTAGTGTACCAACATGGTTCTGTGCCCTGCAACTTAGGAATGTGCCGGGACAAGTCTTCTGTTCTCAAAAACTCAGCTCCCCAGTTCTGCTTTAATCTCAACCATCCAATGCAACAAATTGGATGGTTGAAAACAAAAGGAACATATCTTCGAATGTGCCCACCTTGAAGCCTCGACGTACCTCAGAACATGTAACCTGACGTCACGCAAAAGGTTATTGGAATTTACAACCCCAGAACCCAGAGTTTTAAAAGGATTAAAAAAGCATGATTTTACTCATTTTCTTTAATTATAATTTAGTCATTTTTTAAATTATCTCTTTTGCTTTTTATTTAAAAACTAACGGAGCTTATACGTGACATAAAGGATAACTAAGTCTATTTTTATATTTAAATTATAAGAAAATTAAGTCGTCTGCAAATAGGTCCAAATGGGCAGAGATTTTATGAGATCTATTCTCTGTGAATGTGCTTGCTGACGTTGGTTAGTAGCTTCAACGGTCCTGTGGTCCCACTGACTCGTATACATGAACATAAAAGTGATGTGTCATTACTTTTTCTATGAAGACAGTCACGGATCTCAGTGGACGACAGTTTAGTCTCTTGTAGCCGTGCTTGAATAACTAGCAACGCCATTTCCTTTTTTTCTGAGAAGTTAAAGAAGAAATTACATTAAGCAAAATATAGATGAAGTTATACACGTCATATTAGTTAAGTGATAATACCCACAAAAGACAATAATTCGGAGGGTCAAAAAACAAACCCCTAGGAGCTAAGCAAAAGATTATCTAATTAAGAGCTAGAAATTATTACAGAATCTACTCTACTAGATTAAAGCATTATTAGAGTTGAAATTTGGTCTGGTATTTATATTGCGGGAATTAATCAAGTTCTTTTCATAATTGGGTCAACCATTTACTCATATTTGGGTAGATCTCATAAACAATAATATGTCTTCCAATTCTTAGCAAGGTGTTGCTTATAGGGATGTGAATAGTTTGATTTGATCCTTCCAACAAATTCGTATTCTTTTCCTTCCATAAAACATAAGTTCCATAACTTACTAACAATTTGAAGACAATGGAGACTCAATGATAGGTGAACTTCATTTGCATTGCCCATTCTATAAATGAGTTCCAGGAAGATGGCAAGAAGTTAAGTTTACAGAGCATAAGAGATTTACATTAAAATTCCATTGCATAATCACATCAATGGAGAACATGATCAATGCTTTCTAGAACCTAATTGTAGAATAGACAGAGCATGTGAGGACAACTCCTTCTAATCCTGTCTTTGAATGCTAGTTTATTCCGAATTGTTAATCAAAGTATGAAGGATGTCTTAAAGGATCTCTAGCAGCATTTTCCAACATATATCATTGGCTTTTTTTATCCTAAATAGATCAACACAAAACTTATTAGTAAATATTCTAGAGTTGTGGTGAACCCATTCACATTTGTCATCCTCGTTGGATCAAAGCGGATAAGATGGAGTGATTTATAATAGGGGAAAGAACCCTGATTTTACAATTCTATTATCACTTTATTTACTTATTCCAAAAGTCATATCAAAACCAAGTTTTCAATTTATTCCATACCTTGATTTTAATAGCAAAATTCATATCCTTTCTCAGCTTCAGAATCCAATTAAAGGACCAAGAAAAGGATTGATTTACTTTGATAATCCAAAAACTCTATTCTTTTATTATGTAAGTATAAACTCAATCGACCCATATTGATTGAGCATTAGTGAACATTTTCCAAATTCTTTTAACAAGCAACATTTTGTTAGTATCACTCATAGACGACAATCCTAAACCTCCCTCAGTTATTGGAGCACAAACATCATACCATCTAACCTTTTTACCTTGATTTTTTAGCCATCCTTATCCATAGGAAGTTCTTTAACATTTTTCTATGTCTTTGACAAGCTTTTAAGGAAGAAATAAGTGTGAGCTCCGACGGATATGAAGGTTATTCAAGATTGATAAAATTAGTTGTAACCTACTACCAAATAAGAGGAAACGGTTGTTCCAGTGTTTGACCCTTTTTCTAACCGCATCAAAAAGAGGTTGACATTCAGAGTAAGAAATCCTTTTGTCTGAGACCAGGATGCCCAAGTACTTAAATAACATATTATAAAGATGTAATCCTAATATTGTAGAGAGCTGAGAAGCAACACACAATGAATTTGATGAAATATATAAGGCAGTCTTCTATAGATTCACAGTAAGGCCTACTAATGCACCAAAATCATGCAGGAATTTTATGAACAAAGCAATAAGACTAGAGTCAGCTTCACTAAACATTAGCAAATCATCCACAAATGCGTTGAATAACTTCAATTTATCACAATGGCAGTAACACTTGAAGCTATTGTCCTTTTTTATTCTATATGAGATCAACCTTAACAATACCTTCATACATAAATAAAATTAATAAGGTGAAAGAGGATCTACCTGACATAGCCTTTTAGAGCTCAGAAATACTTGTGTAGGTTCACCATTTACCAGAATTAAGAATGATGTAGTGCAAATACATCCTTGAATTTAAGTTATGAATCAGTCAAGAAGTCCAAAGGCTACTAATGAGTCTAAGATAAACTTCCAATTCTTAGTCAAAGGCATGTTTAAAATCAATCTTCAAGGTGCAACTCTTTATCATTTTCTTATTATTATACCCCTTAAGTAATTGTTCAACCTGTATTAGATTATGTCCAATATTCCTACCGTTTACAAAAGTTCCCTAGCATCTACTGATCATGCATTCCAGAAGAGGCTTGAGCTTGTTCGCTATCAATTTGTAATAATTTTATAAACTAAATTACAACAACATATAAGCCTGTCATCTTTCAAATGCTCAAGATTGCATTTATTTGGAATGAGAATCACAATGGTCTTCTTTAGCTCTCTGAAGAAAAGAAATTTAGGACGGCATTGGAAATTATAGTACTTGTTAAGTGCCAAGTTTGCTAGAAGAAGAAGGTGTTAAAACTGTCTCGTCTAATGGCCTTTTCTAGTTTTAGAGAGAAAAGTGCTTGTTTGACATCATGTTCACTGAAAGGTTTCAATAGAGATTCTTTTTTCTTATTAGAAATGGAGTTATAGACAAATCCATTGAGTTTCCACAAGGTGGAAGCATTCTGGGTAGGAGGTCCTAATAACTCCTTAAAGTGGTTAAACACTATGGATTTGATCTCATATTGCTTATCAATAATAAAGCCTGATCTCATATTGCTTATCAATAATAAAGCCTTTATTAGTTCTTAAGGAATGGATTTTGTTGACATTCTTCTAGTAGAGAATATAATTATGGAAGTATTTGATGTTTTTATCACCATTTATTAATTAATTTATTCTTGCTCTTTGCTTAGGTAAGGAATGGTGATTATCAAGAGTTGTTATGTACTAATCCATAGCTTGCTTCTCTTTAACTTTAAGATATATGGTGTTTGAGAGTAATAAGAGCTTCCCTAACTTTCAAGATAGCCCTAGTGGTGTTTTACACTTTAGAGGAGTCTAGTTTCTTCAATTGAAAGAGTCATTACCTCTAACATAGAGGTTCAATCTTTTTTCACAGCTTCCTCGAATCCTTCCATTTTGACAAGGTACTTGTTGAATTGAAATGAATGCTTTACCAAACAAGAGTTCACTCCTATAGAAACCTCTATAGGAGTATGATTAGAGCAAAGGAGCTAGTTGAAAAAAGCATCACGGGTTCTAAAATATGCAAGCCACGTTGGATTAACTAAAGCACGATTTAGTTTCCTCTTGATTAAGTTATTAATTCCCTACCTATTACTAAATGCATAGTACGCTCCTTTATAACTCAGGTCTGAGAGAGAAGAAGAGTTTAAGTAATCCAACAAACTTTTACTACTTTTCTTGCAACTTAGGTTTTCCCTTTCAAATTCGTAAGAGAAGATGGTAGAGTTAAAATCTCCAACAACTAGCCAAGGTTTATTGATTGAGCCCCCTGTAGCCTTCAGATCATTCCAAAGAGATCTCCTTTGAAACTTAAAGTTAAGAGCATAGATGAAAATGACTTCCAGACATTCATAGTCTATCAAGATTACCAAATGAACATATTGGTGTGAGATTATTTGTTGAATAATATTGACTTTGTGGGGGTCAAATCCGACAACAAACCTGCCTAATTAATGACATTGGTAGTTTGGTATTAACATTGGTAGTTTGGTAATAACTCCCTGTTTTTACCAAAAACTCCTTTACATAACTGTAACTTTTATTTCTTGACTTTTGTTTCTAAAAGTCTTATTAAGGCAAACTTCTTTGCAACCAGATAATCTTTAATTATGTGTTTTTTTTGGGTAGTCCATACCCCTCACATTCCAAGACAGTATTTTGAGATTAAGAGAGGAACTATAAACCCTTTCTTCTTTGATTTTTTGCCATGTTTTCTCTTTAATGTTACTACTTGTTCTAGTTCAAAAGCTAACCCTAGATCTAACAAGTTGTTTTCAACATTGTTTTACAAACTGATCACCTTTAGAGAGCTTGAAGGTGATATCATTTTCTCCTCACTATTCTTCAACCTTTTGAAGCTTTCATCTAATTCAAATTGTACCTTTATAATACTCATTGCTTTAGGTTTCACATTGTTAACATTTTCAAGGGCATGTGTAGTTTGAAGATTGAGAAACCCATCTAAAAATCTTGTCAAGAATCTCCATCCAATTTCCCTCCATCTCTTCTTTTTTGAGTCTAAGGATTAGGGTTTCTGCTCATAAGTAACCTTAATGAAATCTTCCACTAATTTCCCATTATCATCTAGCCTCATAATATGTAGAGACTAAGAGGTTTAGTATTAATTTCAACCTCCACATATATCCTAGCAAAGCAACCTTTCTCCCATTTATAATACAAAGTTAGGATGGAGAAAAAATGGAAAACATAATATTAAAAAATTCAATTACAAAATATTTCTATTTTAGTTTATTCTCTATAAATTTTAGGATATATATTTAATGTCTAGAAAAATATTTTAAAGATATTTATTGCACAATCTTAAAACTTTTTTAAAATAAATAATAGAGATTGAAGCATATTATCAAATTCAGGGTTAGTTAATTTCTTATTAAAGAATAATTTTATTTTATCCTCTCTATATTATTTATTTCTTTAATTTTTGTGTTAGAACTTAAAAGCACATATAGAATTGAATTCATTGAAAGTACCAATTCATCAAGAAAAATAATATCTTTCCACTTTATTAATTTTGGAATTTCAATATTAGATTTTGTTAGATTAATTTATAAAAATATGGTTTCATATTTTAACTATGTATTAAAGCTTGAGAGAAAAAAGTTGTATTCATAATTTTATAATGTATTATATGTGATGATTTAAGGGAATTGATCATGTGTTCATATTATATTTATGAGTTTTATTTATAATACTAAAATATTTAAGCTATTTTTATCTCTAAAGGACATTATTAGTTTTTGATCACATTAAAGGAAATAGGACAAATGCAAAGACTAGGTTCTATTAAACTTAGAAATGATAGCTTGATGGCAGTTCACTACAAACTAATATTGTTGAAAAATAAAATAATATAAATAGAAATTTAAAAAAAAAAGACAACTCAATTTGTTATTAAATACAATGAAGTATTAATATAATAGGCTTTAAATTTTGGAGGAGGAAGAGAGCTCTAGTAAAAAGTTTTACTAGAGAGCTTTAACTTTACTATGAATGTAAGGCATTAGTATTAGGCAAATAAGAAAAATGGGCATTTAATATAAGAGAGGGAGAGTTGATCATAAGAAAGAGTAACAGGATGTCCTTGTAATATGAAGAGGCTTGCTCCTTCGCTGCAAATGTTTCTTTATATAGACATTTTATCGCCTCTCTTTGCAGTTTTTTCTTTTTGTTATATTCATATATGGTGACTTATTTTTTGCTAACTTTATGTCATTTTATTTTATTATTTTTAATTGATCTTAGGATATAAAATAGCTTTAGTTTTTTCCAAATATTTTCTGCACAAATTTATCTCTTTATTTTTTGAGTTTAATCTTTTCTATTCTTTAAAGTGGAGGTTGATAATCAAGAAATTAATAGTTACTTCGTTATTTCAAAATATTTCTTTTGCGTCTTTGTTACGATTAATAGTAATTGACCTTTTAGATTTTTGTTACAAAAATATTATAGGCTCACTAAAACTATGATTGGTAACTTGAGAATGTTGGACTAACCATTTGATTGGTCACCTGAGAATGTTGGACTAACCATTCTTTCAAGGCTTGTTGAGAAATTTATGACCTTGTAAAAATGTATCCCACTATTTAGGACCTTACTCTAAGGATCTTAATTGAAGTCATATTTTTATGTCATTATTAAAGGAATAAAAAGACTTTAATAAAAGGACTTTAATGCAAATAATAAGATCAGAGGAAAATTATCTTCATAGTTTTTCAATTGATTTTTCTTGACATAGTGTAATGTCTTTGATAAAATTTTGATAAAATATTTATAGTTGGGTAAAAGATATATTATCCGGAGGAAGAGATTGACTATCATTTAGAGCAACAGAGAGATTGATGAAGACATAGTTCATCGGATCAGATCAAGATGGCATAAATGGAGAAGTGCATCAGGAGTTTTGTATGACAAGAAGATGCCACTCAAGTTTAAAGGTAAATTTTATCATTTAACGATTAAGTTAGTCATGCTTTGTGGGGAAGAGTTTTATCCTATCAAATAAGTACATAGTCATAAGCTAATGGTGATAAAGATGAGGATGCTCTGTTAAACATGCAACCTTAATAAAAGAGATAAGGTCGTGAATGTAATGGTAATGAACAAATTAAGATGGCTAATATTATTGCCAAATTAAGAGAAACAAGACTTAGGTAGTTTAGACATGTTAAGAAGAGATACTCAGGCGATCTAGTGAGAAGATATGAGAAGATAGTGCTTAGAGATTGTAAGAGGAAAAAAGGGAAGCTTAAGAAGAATTAGGAGGAGGTGATCAAAAATGATGTGATAATATTGGAACTCACTGAGGACATGACCCGCAATAGAAAACTTTGGCTTATTAGGATTCAGATAAAAGATTCCTTATTAAGAGATCCTTCTAGTTCCCATAAGTCTTTTAACTCTTTCCTCTTATAGTTAGCATATACTTGTAAATCGGTAGCATTTACCTCTTAGGGATGTAGCCTAAGCCTTTACCTAGCTTGTTTTAGTAGTTTATTATTATTATTATCATCATCATCATCATTAATTTTCTTATCATCATTATTATTATTATTATTTCCCCCTCTTCATGTGGGTCATTTGGATGCAGCATTTCTACTAATTAGAGGTAAGGTTGCATACTACTAAACGTCCCCAGACCTTGCATATCAGCGGAATTTTTATTGGGTGTTATTGTTGGAAAAAGATATAAAACTTCCATACGGTTTAAGAAACATTGAAAAAACTCAATCTCTAAAATTATCAAAAGAAACTCCTAGTTTTTAATTTTTTTTAAAAAACTCTCAGACTTCAATTAGAAAATAAAGACGAATCACGTAGTATAACTATCAAGCATGAACTAGTTAAATATCACTAATATAATAACTCAATTTAGCTTTTAAAGCTAAGTCAATATCATTAAATTCAATTTAAATTTAAACTTAAAGATAATTATAATAAATTATTTGTCATATAAATAATTTTTAATTAGTTCACGTTTAACGTTCATATAACATGTATTTTGTTGTTACTTTTTTTGAAGTCCAAAATAGAGAGTTTTTTTGGGAAAATGAAAATAGAAAATAAATTATTATCATATATCAATAAATAATTTATAATATATGAAAATAACATTATTAATATTAATTATGATGATTAGAAATTATTAAATGCTAATGTTTTATTTGTTAATTTCTTATCTGATTCTTTCATACTTTTCTCTGTAAAAGACGAGGAAAGATTCACAAAACGGTCTCTTTTATAGTTTTACATTTTTATTTTTATTTTATATTTTTAAAATTATAATGTAAAATTTTTTTTATTTGAAATTGTAAATTTTGATTTTAAAAAACGTAATAGTCTATATGAAATCAAATAATTATGTAGATTGTTTAGTGTCCTTTTGGTCGAGGATAAATATAATTATTTATTTTTAATCTATTTTAAATTAAAATATATGATTAGATAATTCAACTTGATAATTTAATTTTATAAAAATCTTCACATGTTTTTGAAATTAAAATTATTTTATTTTATAGGGTAATTAAATCGTAATCTAAAACTAATTAATGGGTAAAATTTTTGTGATTATTTGGTCAAATGTCAAAAGAGATACAGGATACTTTTAGAAATATAAGAAAATAGGTAAAAATGAAAATTTTATAAAGTGGCAACCTAATGGTTTATGAAAGCATACAATAGCAAAAGAGGACCCTTTTTCGTTTTTAGTATAATTCTGTAGTCATATTAAAACAGAGTCGAGACAAGATAGTTATTATATA
>JAOQMS010000178.1:26512966-26548047 GCA_027563885.1 Erythroxylum longipes | reverse complement strand
TCCTTAAAAATATAAAATGAAGATCCAAACTCAAATTCATTCTAGCTCTTAAATTCAAAATAAAATGAATAATTTTTAATTAATTTAATTAATTTTGAATTATAATAGATCGGACCATACTCACATCCCTAAAGGTGAAGGATACTTATATATATATATATATTTACATTTTATTTAAACTTTACAACGATTTAAATATTAAATTTCTTCCACATATAAAATGATATTATTTTGTATTTATAATAAAATGATATTTTGTATTTGGTGAACCTATAAAACCTAATTAGGTTTGTTCAAATGAATATTTTAGGTCTAGTTAAATTCAAGACGAAATTAAATTGAGTAAAACATTTTAGACTCAAATTTAGGTTAAACAATTCAATTTTGTTTATATTCAATCTGAATATTTCGGACTTAATTAAATTTCAAGTCGGATTCAAGATAAGAAAAAAATATTAAAATAGACTCGAACCGTATGAGATTTGATCTAGACTCTACCCTTTATTATCACATAGTATCTTGTTTTAAGTTCTATTTTTATTTCCCTATAAGATTAGATGTAGACCAAACTGTTTGCTATCACATAGTATTTTTCTACTTTTATTTTTAAATTTAATAAAAATATTACTTAGTTTTAGTTCTGTTTTATTTTTAATAATTTGATTTTATTGTTAATTATATTTATGATATTAAAAGTTAATTATTAATAGGAAGTTATGAATATATAATAATTTAATTTATTTTTATAATTAATATAAAAATAAAATATTTATTAAATTGATATATTTAGGAAGTATCTTAAATTCAAAAAATTGAAATAAAAATTTATTTAATTTAGTAATTAATAATTTATTCAAATTGGTCTCTCGTTTCTTTTAACGCGTCGAACAAAGAAAAGAGTACATTAGAAACTAACAATCTCGTGAAGATGTTATTATCTTACAAAAGTCAATTTTACTAATTTAGTTCAATTGATTGTTCATGCATTACTCACAACAAGGAAAGAAAAATAAGTAAAATTGACTATTCAGTCATGGGTGCCAGTGCCACCGGGGGTTGAAGTAATTAACCTAATTCTGTTAAGTGTTTTTACATGAGCTATTTAATCTTCTTAATTATAGACTCTATATAGATTTAATGGTACAAAGTAAAATTTTGATTATTAATCGAAAAAAGAATCTGATGGCAGGCGTTCGGAAGTGAAAATAAAGAGGACTCATGTCCGTTAAATCTAATCGCCAGAATTAGATCCACATTAACGCCGAGTGTTAAGATAGAAACGCTTGTCCCCCTTTTTTGTCTAGCCGTCTCTTCTCGAAATGCTACGTGTCTTGACGTGAAATCCGGTTCTCTTGAATCGCTCAATTTTGCTGACCATTAGCCTATTAAATTTGTCTCCTTTCTTCAGGTGAACTTCACTATCGTCACCTTTTTATTTAAGGTATCCATTTTCAGAGCATCAAATATGATTCGGGCAATCAGATCACTTCATCAGAGAGCATCAACCGTCAGCTTCAGGCAGGTTACAACAATGTCCAACAAACCAGAGGGTCAGCAGACAATGGACAAAGCCCAAAAATCCCAGAACCCAGCTGAGAAGCAAGGGTTAATGTTTTGTTTTAATTTCCTGCTGTATTAATTCTTTATGTTTGACATTAAAAGCTGTTTCTCGATGCATGTTAATTAGGGATGTGATGTCTCATTCATTTGGAGAGGGGTATGCCACGAGGTCTGACGAAGAAGGATTTGGTGGGATTTATGGAGGAAACCAATCAGTTCCTAAAGTTGACATTGACAAGGAAATCCATGAAAATCACCCTGGTAATTGGTTACCTTGTATAAAAGTTCATCAATGGAAGTGATTTTACTAACATGTGTATTATTTTATTTATGTGTTTGTCTCCAAAGCTTATGACAAGAGTCAGGGAAGTGAAGTAAAGGAGAAGGAGAAGGGACGCTTCCAGACAAACGCAGACTGTTAATTGTGGACCTATTCATGTGTTGCAGAGCCGATGGTTTTGTTTTCATCTTTTCCTCTTTTCTTCTGTTGATAAAATCCACCCATTGGTGGTCACTGGTGTGTCCTGCCTTTTACTTCAGTACTGCCTTTGTGTTGATGCTCGTGCAAAATATTTGCATGGATAGCAAAATTCCATTTACCAATTTATTACACAATTTTTAATTATTATTTTTAACAGTCAAAATTTTGTTAGGGTTATAAGATATTTTTTGAAATTAACTCTTCGCTAATAAACTTTGCTAATAGTGCAGGCTTTATATTGGAAAACAGGAATAATTAAATTCCGTAACTTGAATATTACTTATGGAACAAATTTCATTTTTTTAAAACAAAATTAAAATTATTTAATTTATAATATTAATATAATTATAAATAATAATTTAGATATTAAATGAAATATTAGTTATTTTATAAATTAATTAAGCATATAATTTAAAATTTTTGCATATTATTTATTAATTTCAATTATAAAATTTTTATTAATAAACTAATATCTATTTGTCATCTTTGATAAAACAAAATAAATTTTACAAACTAATTAAATAAATAATTTAAATTATTAAATTAAATAGTTAAATAAGTATATATTTTATTTATAAACTAGTATTTATTATTAAAACTAATTTTATTTGAGGATTCAAAAATTTTAAAATAATTATCAAAGTTCGAAAATAAAAAATTTAGAAAGTAATTATAAAAATTAAAATAATTAAATAATTAGATAATATATTCTTTAATGAATGGAAAAATAATATTATGAAGAAATTTAGTTGTCATAGTTTATAAAAATTTGGAGAAACTAAAATTTAAAAATAAAAACTAAAAATTTAATTGAAAATATTTTATCTTGGTAAAAAAAATAATAAACCTACACTCATGATGTTAAACCTTATGTCAGGAACCATTACCATAAAACGTAATGAGTAATTTATTCAAGTGGATTTTCCAATATTTGAAATTTAAATATTTGGTTTTTTGTGTTTTCCTATAAAATCTAATGTAAAATTTAATTTATTCAAGTGGATTTCCCAAAATTTTTTAAATATTTGAAAATTAGATATTTGATTTTTGTGCTAATAACGTTTTGAATTCTGAATAAACGATAAAATTAAGTCTATAACTAATTGAAAATTAATATTGATTTTTGTGAAATTTTGAATTCTAAATAAAAATTAATTAAGTTTATAACTAAAATTTAAATAATAACTCATAAATAATTTATTATTTTCATATTTTATATTTAACTTAAAATGTAATAGTTGCTCATTTTAAGATTTCTCATAAAAAAATCAATTGATCAAACACTTAAAGTTTAGAATATGATGAAAAATATCAATATATAATTAATAAACCGAGATTTTTTTAAAGTCATAAACCATTTTATTCATCTTTATGGCATCTTGAACTCAATAAGTCCCTTCAAGTATTTACTTGTTATGCCTATTTTACTATGGACTGCCACTGTTATCTAGTTTAGATGCTCGCAATATACCATCTTTCTTGCTATGCCTGTTGTAACTTGGATTTGTTTAAAGTTGGCAATTATATTTCCCCTTTTCCTGGACATTATGATTAGATAAAATATATGCACATCTTGGCACTTATACTCGAATATTCATTTATTTCTTTATCTCCATATAGCACATACTCTCGTGCTCCATGCTTGCTTCTACTAGCAATTATTGTCTTTTGGATGCCTATACCACTATTTTTTCCCAATCCTCCTCGTTGTTGTAATATTTACAAAGATTTTGTATTATCAACCATCCTTACTTTGAGTAACTACAATGAAAGAATATATGGTTCCTAGTTTCATTCTCACTATTGCAGTTGGAGCTTGTGATTATAGAGCCCTTGATTATATCAAATGTACTTAACCTATTTCTTATGGCAAGCCACAAAATGAAAGCAGTCTTTCGAGAATCATGTTTGAACCATACAAAGTTAATCTATTGCATTTTAAAAGATGAGTCTAAAAACTTAATAACAAGTTTTATTGTTAAACTGACGTGAAGTTTGTCTGATCCAGCTTATCCATAGGTGAAACACTTCAGGAATAAATGAAGAGGCCCTTGTTCACTTCAACTATCAAACCATAGCCATGTATTCTTTCTACTGTCTATCATGTATTTGATCTCCCACAAAAGTGTGTTCCCTAAATTGAGCACGTGGTACATGGTCCAAGATGTGTCTAATTTTGCCTTTTATTCCTATAAACTTTGGTTCTCCAAGCAATGTGAATGTACCCATCATACCCAAAGGTTCTCTTTATCTATAAGTAATCTCAAATTTCTTTTAGCTAGTATACTTTGTTGGCGATTTACATTGTTCGAATTCCCAAACCTCTAATTGCATTATACTTAACCTTGGCATTTGATTTTTTATAACCATCTCCTGTCTAGAGAAAATTCCTCAACATTCTTTTTATGTTTTCAACAAGTTTCCATGTGGGATATCCAATAAACGTATATATTTTACAATATGAATTTGATTAACCAAAGTCTTCCAACATATGATAGGCTTTCGTTGCACTAGACTTATTCTTCTCTTAATCATCTCATACAAAGCTTAGCAATCCTTATGGGTTAGTCTATTAGTAGTAATAATGACTCCTAAATAAGTGAAAGAGGGATTTTTGATCTTTAAACTTAGGGGCATTAGAATCAGCAGAGACCATCATGTGGCTTTTTTCTTAATTGACTATAATGCATAATAGCTTGCTAAAAGAATTAATAGGATTCATTAGTACCTAAATCTAGCAATCATCAACTCTAGAAAACATCAATAAGTCATTTGCAAATGAAAGATTCAATATTTTCAAGCTGTTGCATTTGTTATGAAAATTGACGAAGGGATTGCTTCTAATATTGTACTCAGTCAGTCTTCTCAAAATTTCCATACAAATTGAGAATAGATAGGAGGATAAGTTATCACCTTGTTTGAACTATTTTCATCGCTTAATCACTTGAGTTTGTTCTTCATTCACCAAGATGCTAAATGGTGTAGTAGTTATTTATTACATTATCCAATTAATGTACTTTTATGGGAATCTAAAAGCCTTAAGGGGTGCAATATAAATTCTTAATTGATTGAGTCAAAATCCTTTTGAAAGTCTATCTTCATTGCACAACTTTTCATTGATCCATTCCTTTGGTATCCCTTGAAAATTTCTTGTGCCAATAGGATACTGTCCGTAGTGTTCATTCCTTTAATGTAGGTCCTTTGTGATTTTTTTATGAAGACTCCAAACTTCTTTCAGGCTTGAAGTTAAGATTTTGGAGATGATTTTGTATAGAGTATTGCAACAAGCGATTGGCCTGAAATATTTGGGTTAAACAGTTTGTCTACTAAAAATATATAATTTTGATTTATCACCTTCAATATTATTCTAAAGCTAAAACCATCCTAAATGGAATTACCAATCTACTCCTTGACCTATAACCTTAAAGTATAAGAATTAAACTCATATGGTCTCGAGGCTTTATTTGAATTAAGCTCCCTTAAAGCATTCTCTAAATCCTATGGACAAATAGGTCTTATTAGAGCCTTAGCTTGCTTTTCAGATTTTACAATTACTATGAAAGTGTTGAGCACTTGCATATAAGAATGCCTTTTAGAGTGAGAACCTAGGGTATTTTGGAAGTACATGAACACCTCTTCCCTAATCTCCTTTTATCTCCATATTCTCCCTCTATTGTCCTTAATAAGGTTTGTGATTTTATTAGTATTTCTCTTTGTTAGAATAACTTTGAAGAAGAAACAAGAATTCTTGTCACCTTCTTGAAGTCACTATGTTTTAGATTTCCACCTTAACAGGGATTTATGTGCGTCAAGTGCTTTGACATAAGATTAAGTGCACCCTTTTTATTCCTCCTTTAAACAAGAGGATCCTTATATAGTTCAATTTGTGCAAAGGTAAGTTGACTTCTTCTCCTTAATGTCAGTGTTTTTACTGTTTAAATGCCTTTATTGTAAAGACTTATGATTCTTTTTCACCAGATAAAATTTCTTGACGTATTTGTATTACACATAGCCCTAAATTTTAGTTCTTATTCTTATTTTAGTTGCCTTTTGGAATCCTTCAAACTTTGAATTATAGTTGAAGAATCTGAATGGAGTAATTTGAGTAAGGACATTTGTCATATTATGGACTTCAATTGGAGTATGGTTTAAAGTAAGAGGATTATTAAATATGGCCTTGCTTTGCTAGAATTTCATCACCCATCTTTGATGCATCATACCTCTATCTAGCTTCCTTCTCAAATTCCACTTCTCTTGCAATTTATTTCGGGTAAAGTGGTTCCCTTTATAATTGAGGTTTGTGACTTCTATGTTGCTTAAACAAGACTTGAACTCAATGAATGGAGCTTTTGAACCTGCCCCTCTTTTTTATTCAAATGTTTGAAGAGTATTGTTAAAATCACAAAGAATTATTTAAGGGATGTCCATATTTGAACATTTTTTTTTAGTTTCCTTATAGTGAAGTTCTCTGGAATGGTAGGTTGGTAGCATATATAAAGTTGAAGTAAGTTCTTTGCTTATTGTGCTTCAGAACAACATACAAATGTATAACTTAGTCATTTAATTGATGATCAGTTTTCTTAATATTCTCTAGGTCAAATGCCACTACTATTCTTCCATACTTTGTACACTATAATTAGTGATAATTTCCCAATTGCATTAGATGAATCAAATTTCCTTGCATCTATCATCTTTGAGTTTAGTTTCAAAAATGTTATTTAGTATTAGCTTTATTGTCTTTAGGTAGTTAAAATGTACATGCTACTTATTAGAGTTATTGAGACCTTTAATATTCTAAGCTAAAACTAAAATTAAAGGGGATTATAGGGGTATTTTGATCCTAATTTGATTTTATTTAATGAGTTAGTCCATATTTTTATATCGCAAGTGCACAGTGTAGCTGTAGCTAATACCGACAAGTAAAGATTGATCCCACGAGGGCAACGAGTACTAGTAATTACCGTTGTTCTATTATCTAGCTTAAGAACTGATTATGATTTTTAATTAAAAAACTAAATTTAAGCAAATAAAATAAATGAACTGCATTATCGTTTTATGAATCCTCTATTATGTTTGACCATAATTGGGAAAATTTATATCATCCTATCTTTAGGGTTGCAATTAACTCTTTCCAATTACCGTGGATCTATTCAAACCTAGGATTTCTTAATCGCTACATCTAAAATCAAATTATGATCTAATATTTTGGATTACTAGAACATAAATAAAACAAGTAATTGGATCTTAATAAATTAACCAATCAATTGCATTCACAAAATAATCAACATATGTTCTAGTATCAAATATGGTTCATGTAACATACTACTCTTATAGCGTATATGCTCAAACATATCCACGGATAGTCAAGAATATACTCTACAAAAATGGTACGTTAGAACAATCACATTAATACAGTTTGAGGCATTAATATAACTTGAGGATTCCAAATTCAATTAGACCATACACAACAGTTTTGAACTTCATCCCAGTACATCACATAGTAAAAAAATTACACACTAGAGACAATGTGTTTCATAACATGGAATGCTAATACAAAAGATATCTATTTAGAATTCGCAGGTATCAACTGACCAGACCTTTGAGCCACTTTTGTCCCCGAAATAATAGTACTAGAATTCTATTAGATCGCTTTAGAAGCTAGATCTCCCTTGAACCTGAAAATTAACATTGCAATTTTGATGAGTTTATGAACTCAGTGAGTGAACCATCATTGATGTGCTCACCCAAGTCAGAACACCAAAATAAATTACATAACTCAATTCAGCAAGTGCATTACAAAATCCAGTATCGAATACCACATCACATTTGGTCATATTTCAACAAGTATTGTATACCAACATTGCATATCACAATTTCATAACAATTCAATAATTTCTTCACAATCATTCATATGATACATGCATAATTGTATATGCAAATGCACATGTGATTTATTTCTTATTTTGCTTTGTTATGACCGAGTGCTTATTAACCCAATTTACTATCCTGTATCCGTTGTAGATACTAGGCTCATTTCATATACTGTTCTGTATCCATTATGGATACTGAGCTCATCATTATCTGAGCATGTGGCTCTTTGTGCACAATCCTGAGCTTAAAGCTCTTGTTCACACATTGGCTACTCCAGTCACAACTCTTTTATCTGATCATGTATTTCAATGTAATGAGATGCATTAATTCACATATTATGCTTTCAGTACTTTTCATTCAATGTGCTCATGTCATATATCAAATTCTTCATATCTAAGTCCGACCTTCATCATTTAATTGTTCATACATTCCATATTACGCATACAATTCAACAGAAGCACATATAATTGAGTTTACACATCTAGGTTTACCTCACAGTACACTCTAGAAAAGCTATTACCTTGATGATCTGATAATGTCTCGGTGTTGGTGATCAGCTTATGCCTCTATAGTCAAGTAACACACACATAGTTCACAATCACTAATTTGTTTAATCATATGAATATACAATCATGCACATGTATTTGTGTCATGTTTAATGTACGCTAAATTGACCTTTTCGGGTATGTATTCTCATTCACAAGTCTTGACCATTCAATTATTATAGCTTCTATATTACCACTTCGCGTTCAGATTTGTACCTTAAGTAAGTTTGATTACTCCAAATTCATTAGTCATACATTCATCAACCTTTTCTAGCAATATACATTCACACAATTTCCCAATTCTCATTCATTCATATCTAATAGACCTTAATCATATCCTTTGGATCATTTTTGCATCCATAAGAACACCTTTATTCCTTTAACTACTCAAAATTTCCAGATTTAAATACATTGATATCAAAACAATCCATTCCTTAAGTAATGACATCAATTAACAACATAAACTTATTGAACCCTTAACTAATTAATCAAGCAACAATCTAGGTTAATTTCAAACCTTAATCAAGTCTAAATACACACCAATATAGAGTGACTTATCCTCATTTATTTTAACAAATTCACAAAACCGAAATTATCATTTCAAAGCTTTAGGTCTCCTACGATCGTGGGATGAGTGCCCCGAAGTGCACTATGAAATTTCCCTTAATTTTCCAGATTCAAACACCTTCATACCAAATTCAAAACACCTTCATAACAGTCCATTAATTATACCTTAATTATACTTCAATTCCTCATCAAATTCATCTCCAATTCCAATGCAAAATCATTCATTTGGCATCTCATAAATTATTTTCTTTCATGCATGCAAAACCAGAACATAAACTATCATTCATGTATCATTTTCTAGCACTCATTTCACTTCAATATCACAATCAATCCATCTCTAATTCAGTCATCATTAAGTTCTATTAACATATATCACAAGAGATCAGTCTTTCACTTACTTGATCAGCTCAATTGCCTCCTCAATTATCAAGCTAACCTAGCCTTCCATGCATGCAAGCACAATTCCAAGAACAAGGTGGAAGTAGAATGGTTTTCAGTAAAGATCAAAAGATAGCAACAAGTACAACAATGATCTGGTTCTATAACTATCTTTATGAGGGCTAAAAGCATGGATTTTGGTATGGTAATTGAACACAAATGAAGGCAAAACACAGAAATGTGAGAGTGTGGGTGTTTTGATGGTGAGAGGAAAGGAGAAGAAAGCATGCATGAGTAACTCTGCATTTGCTTAAGCCTTTTGGTACAAGGTGTCCTTATTTTAAAAGGACACATGTCATCTAAGGACATAACCTACGTGTCCTCTTATGTGGCTGCCAAATGTCATCAAAATCCTTGGCCATTTGTCACTTAATCACTACTTCCATTAGTCACTTAATTTTCTATGCCAAATGCCACTCATTTTATAGGCTTAGTCATCCTAATTTTCCATGGGTCAACTTGTCTTACCACTTGATATTTTTCCGAGATTAAATGTACATTTTAATTCATCACTCTTCCAATTGTAACAATTAACTCCAAATTACTAATTATAATCCATTAAACCAAAATTTAAGACATAAACAATACACAATCATATCATAATCATTTTAAACCTTTCATACTCGGAATATGTTGATTGGGTGCACATACAATCTTTGCAATGTATCCTAAATCAACATTCATGTGTGTATATATGCTCATGTTATGCATGTGAATGAACTGCACCTCATTAATTCTAAAATGATATGACTCAAAAGTCTAACATTCTAACCCTCGGTAAGTTTTGGAAATCAGCTATTATAATTCTCTCCCCTTAAAAAATTTCGTCCACGAAATTCTTACTTGATTGACCAAATAGATGGGGGTATTGTTTCCTCATGTATTCCTCAGTCTCCCATGTAGCTTCTTCTCTTGAATGATTCCTTCAAAGGACTTTAACCAAAGGAATTACACGCTTTCTCAACTGTTTCATCTGATATCTAACTATTTTGATTGGCTCCTCAACATAACTCAAATTCGTTGCATTCTCAACCTCCTATGCTAGTAATACATGTGTTGGATCTAATTGATATCTCCTGAGCATACTAACATGAAACATATTGTGAATCTGAGACATCTCTGGCAGTAATGCTAATTTGTAAGCTAATGGTCTTACTCTCTCAGTAATCTTATAAGGACTAATGTATCTAGGGCTCAGCTTTCCCTTTTTACCAAACCTTAGCACCCCTCGCCAAGGTGACACTCTCAAAAACACCTTATCTCCCACTTGATACTCCATATTCCTTTGGTGTTGATCTGCATAACTCTTTTGCCTGTCTTGAGTTGCCTTAATCCTACTATAGATCAATTTTACCTTATCAATGGTATCTTGAATTAACTCTGTTCCTTCAACAATCCTTAGGCCCTCTTCATCCTAATACAAAGGCGATTGACACTTTCTGCCATATAATGCCTCATATGGAGTCATACCAATACTACCATGATAATGATTGTTGTATGCAAATTCAATGTGAGCTACATATTTATCTCATGCTCCTTGAAACTCTAAAACACAAGCTCTGAGCATATCCTCAACAATCTTAATAGTCCTTTCACTCTGTCCGTCTGTCTGAGGATGAAATTCTGTACTAAAGTTCAACTTTATACCCAATGTTGACTATAAACTGCCCTAAAATCTAGAAGTAAATCTAGGATCCCAGTCTGATATAATAGATACTGGAACTCCATTTAACCTCACTATCTTATCTCTTTAACATGTCTCCAAGCTAACTGATCCAGTGTGTTATTTTATCTAATAGGTAAGAAATGAGCTAATTTTGTTAATCTATCAACAATGACCCATATGGTATCGTGTTGTCTCGGAGTTCTCAGCAAGCCCATAATAAAATCCATTGTAATCCTTTCTCACTTCCCACTTTGGAATAGGTAATGATTGTAACTTTCCAATTGGAGCCTGATGCTCCACCAAACACCTCGCAACATACTCAGCCACCTGCCTCTTCATCCCTGGCTATCAGAAATGTTGTTTCAAAGTATTGTACGTCTTGGTAGTACCAGGATGCATAGCATAGGCTGTTATGTGTGCTTCCTCCAAAATTTCTTTTCTTAAACCATCAACATCTGGTATATATAATATTTGGTTTTCAGAGTATTGTACATCTTGGTAGTATCAGGATGCATAACATAGGTTGTTATGTATGCTTCCTCCAAAATTTCTTCTCTTAAACCATCAACATCTGGTACATATAATATTTGGTTTAACCATAGTGTATCATCTCTCAACTCAAACTCAGAACTCAAATTCTGTTTTAACTTCTCTACAATCTTCACCAATTCTAGGCCTTTGCTTTAAGCTTTCCTGATCCTTTCATGCAATACTGATCTAAGCTTTAATGTAGCTAACAATGCTTCATTCTATCCCAAACTTAACTCAACATTTAGGGCTCTCAGTTGAACTAGGTTTGGTAACCTCGATGTTTGAATTTGGGCCATACTGTTATTAGATTTCCTGTTTAATGCATCAGCTACAACATTAGCTTTACCTGGATGGTATTCAATCGTGCAATCATAATCCTTAAGCAACTCAACCCACCCCTTTTGTCTCATATTCAGTTATTTTTGACTCAAAAAATATCTCAAACTTCTATGATCTATAAATATCTTAAATGTCTCACCATATAAATAATGTCTCCAAATTTTCAAAGCAAACACCACTGTAGTAAGTTCTAAATTATGAATTGGTTAATTGAACTTATGAGATCTTAATTGTCTCGAAACATATGCAATCACTTTAGCATACTGCATTAAAATACATCCTAATTGCTGGTGTGAAGCATCACTATATACAATATATCCTTCAGATCCAGATGGTATAGCTAACACAAGTGCTGTAGTTAATCAATGTTTCAACTCCTCAAAACTCCTCAGACACTCATCAATCCATAGAAAAGGTACATTCTTTCTTAGAAACTTTGTCAGAGGGGCTGAGGTCAATGAAAACCCTTGACAAACCTCATGTAATAACCTGCTAACCTAAGAAAACTCCGAGTCTCAGACACATTTCTAGCTACTTCCCACTTCATCACTGCCTTAACTTTCTTTGGGTCTACCTGTATGCCCTATCTAAATACTATATGACCCAAGAACACCATTTGATCAAGCCAAAATTCACACTTACTAAACTTGGCGTATAATTGCTTCTCTCTCATTATCTGTAAGACCAACTTCAAATGCTCATAATGTTCCTCTCTACTCCTCGAGTACACCAAAATATCATCTGTGAATATAATCACAAAATGATCTAGCAAGGTTAGAATATTTTATTCATCAATGCCATAGAGGTCGTTGGAGCATTCATCAATCCAAAAGGCATCACCACAAACTTAAAGTGTCCATATCTGGTTCTAAATGCACTCTTTGGTATATTAGCTTCTTCTATCTTCAATTGATAATATCCTAACCTGAAATCCATTTTAGTAAATACCTGAGCTCCCTGTAACTGATCGAGTAAATAATCTATTCTCGGTAAGGGATACTTGTTCTTCACTATCTGCTGATTCAATTGCCTATAATCAATGCATATCTCCAGATTCCATCGTTCTTCTTCACAAACAAAACTGGAGCTCCCCAAGGTGATACACTGGGTCTGATAAAACCCTTATCTACTAATTCCTGTAACTGAGTATTAAGTTCCTTAGGTTCCACAAGTGCCATCCTATACGGAGGAATAGATATAGTACCTGAAATTAAGTCAATAGTGAACTTTGTTTTCCTATCTGGTGGTAATCCTGGTAATTCAGTAGGAAATACTTCTAAGAAATCCTTAATAACAGGAATATCTTGTATTGTCTGCTTAATTCGGGTATCAGTCACATAGACTAAATAAGCCTCACATCCACTTCAAATTAGCTGAAAGGCACTCATTGATGAAATCAACCTGGCTGGCACTGCTTGACTAATACCTCAAAATATAACCCTTGGTTGGTTAGGAGATTCAAAAATAACTTCTTTAGTATAACAATTCATCACAGCCTTATGTGCAGTAAGCTAGTCCATATCCAAAATGAGGTCTATCTCTTTTAACTGCGGTACTATCAAATCGACTTTCAACTTTTCCTGATTAACCCAAATCATGCACCCTTTACACACTTCTCCAATAACTATAGTACTTCCTACTAGAGTACTCACCTCTAAGTCAAATTTCAACATCTCTCTCTCACATTACAGTTTAGATGCCAAGTGTTGTGTGATAAATGAATGTATAGATTCTGGATCTAACAATGCAAATGTCTTAAATTGAAAGACATGTAACACACTTGCAACAAAATCTGGAGAATTCTGCACCTCCTGTCTTGTAATAGCAAAGATTCTGGCCTGGGACTGCGGTTGGTTACTCTGTACCTAAGTTCTAACACTAAAACTTGTTGAACTGGTTTTACCCCTACCTCCACCTCTTTGTCCTACTCCACTAGCTCTGCTCTGCTAGACAGTCATTTCAGTCACTGATCCTCCTCTTACTCTAAACTATGCTCCTAAATTTACGAGAAAGTCTCTAATCTGATGCTCGAAAGAGCCACAACGCAAGCAAGCTCTCGATATCTTCCAACATTTTATACCATGTTTCTTCCCACAATACTCACAACTAGGCATCTGTTATGTTTTCCCTCCATATGTCTGTCCTCCAGACGCCTGACCTCTACCACTATCAGCGCGAACAAAACTGCGTCTCAGTCTAAACCCTGACTACCTTGATCTAGTTTGTGATCGTGATGATCTATTCTGCCAGAGTCAGCTTGAAACTCACCATGCCTCTTAATTCTAAACTCTTGTCAATAGTCTCTTTATTCATCCTTCAATAACTACTCAATCCGAATCGAAGCAGCCCTCAACTCAGTGAAACCATTCAAATTAGTAATAGCCAACCTCGTCCTGATTTCCATATTCAATCTATCCTCTAACCGCCTAAACTTATCTTCCTTAGTTAGAATCAGAGCAGTAGCATAGCCCATTAACTCATTAAACTGCACCTCATACTCGGCTACAGTGAGATTTCCCTGTTTCAGATCGAGAAACTCTTTCATCTTCCTATCCAAATAGATCTTTGGCATATAACTCTCCTTAAAGACCTTCAGGAAGTCTTCCCACGTCAATATATAAGGTCGGGCGGAACTACCTGAGATAATCTTCCACCACTGATAAGCTGGACCTTGAAGTAACAAGACTACGTAGTCAAACCTTTCATCAGACTCGCAGTCCATCTGATCAAACACCCTTTCCATTCTTTCCAACCAACCTTCTGCCTCAGTAGGGTCTGTACTTCCATAAAAGCTTACAACCCCCTACTTCCTAAGTTTATCATTCCTCATTTCTCTCCTCTCAGGAATTCTCTGAGGCATTTGTTCAAACTGAGGTATTGGGAACTCCCTATTGGCTTCTGTAGACTCAAGATCAGGTGATTCTGTCACTCTATCTCCTATAGCAGATGACCTATAACAAACAATAATTTGTGATCACTTTACGAGCCTCTACTAGTTGTCATATTTAAATGCTTATATATGTATCCCTAAGGATGTCAAACCATGCTCTAATACCAAAACTTGTAACATACCACTCCCATAGCATATATGCCTGAACAAATCCACGGATAGTCAATAATATACTCTATGGAAATGTTATGTTAGAACAATCAAATTAATCAATCTGAGGCATCAATATAAATTAAACAATCCAAAATCAAGTAGATCATACACAACAGTTTTGAACTTAATCCCAGTACATCATATAGTATAGAAATTACCCACAAGAGAGAATGTGTGTCATAACATGGAATGCTAATATAAACGATATCTATATAGACTTCGTAGGTATCAGTTGACCAAACCTTTGAGCCATTCTTGTCCCGAAATAACAATAGTAGAATTCCATTAGATCGCTTTAGAAGCTAGATCTCCCTTGAACCTAAAAATCAACATTGCAATTTTGATGAGTTTGCGAACTCAATGAGTGAACCATCATTGCTATGCTCACTTAAGTTAGAACACCAAAATAAATTATATAACTCAATTCAGTAAGTGTATTACAAAATCCAATATCGAATACCACATCACATTTTGTCATATTTCAACAAGTACTGTATACCAAAATTGTATATCACAATTTCAGAACAATTTACTAACTTCATCACAATCATTCATATGATTTATAGATATAATTGAATATGCAAATGCACATGTCATTTCTTTCTTACTTTGCTTTGTTGTGACTAAGTGCCTATCAACTTAATTTATTGTCCCGTATCCGTTGTGGATACCAGACTCATTTTATATACTGCCCTGTATCAATTGTGGATACCAGGCTAATTATTATCTGAGCCCGTGGCTGTTATGCACAATCTTGGGCTTAAAGCTCTTTTTCACACATTGGCTACTTCGGTCACACTTCTTTATCTGATTATGCATTTCATTGTAATGAGATGCATCAATTCACATATTATGCTTTCAATACTTTTCATTTGATGTGCTTATGTCATATATCAAATTCTTCAGATCTAAGTCTGACATTCATCATTCAATTGTTTATACATTCCACATCACACATACGATTCAGCAGAAGCACATATAATTGAGTTTACACATCTAGGTTAACGCACAGTATGCTCCAAAAAAGTTATTCCCTTGATGATTCGACAATGTTTGCGTGTTGGTGATCAACTTGTGCGTCTATAGTCAAGCAATACATATATAGTTCACAATCACTAATTTGTTCAATCATATGAATATACAATCATGCACATGTATTTGTGTCATGTTCAATGCATGTTCAATTGACCTTTTTGGGTATGTATTCTTATTCACAAGTCTTGACCATTCAATTATTATAGCTTGTATATTACCACTTTGCATTCAGGTTTATACCTTGAGTAAGTTTGATCACTTTAAATTCATTAATCATACATTCATCAACCTTTTCTAGCAATATACATTCACACAATTTCCCAATTCTCATTCATTTATATCTAATAGACCTTACTCATATCCTTTGGATCATATCTGCATTCATAAAAACACATTTATTCCTTTAACTACTCAAAATTTCCAGATTTAAATACATTGATATCAAAACAATCCATTCCTTAAGTAATGACATCAATTAACAACCTAAACTTATCGAACCCTTAACTAATTAATCAAGCAACAATCTAGGTTAATTTGAAACCTTAATCAAGTCCAAATACACACCAATATAGAGTGACTTATCCTCATTTGTTTCAACAAATTCACAAAACCGAAATTATCATTTCAAAGCTTTGGGTCGCCCACGATCGTGGGATGAGTGCCCCGAAGTGCACTATACAATTTCCATTAATTTTCCAGATTCAAACACCTTCATAACAGTCCATTAATTATACCTTAATTATACTTCAATTCCTCATCAAATTCATCTCCAATTCCAAAGCAAAATCATTCATTTGGCATCTCATAAATTATTTTCTTTCATGCATACAAAAGCAGAACATAAACTATCATTCATGCATCATTTTCTAGCACTCATTTCACTCCAATATCACAATCAATCCATCTCCAATTCAGTCAGCATTAAGTTATAATAACATATATCACAAGAGATCAGTCTTTCACTTACTTGATTAGCTCAATTGTCTCCTCAATTATCAAGCTAATCTAGTCTTCCATGCATGCAAGCACAATTCCAAGAACAAGGTGGAAGTAGAACGATTTTTAACAAAGATCAAAAGATAGCAACAAGTACAACAATGATCTGGTTCTATAACTATCTTTATGAAGGGTAAAAGCATGGATTTTGGTATGGTAATTGAACATAAATGAAGGCAAAACACAGAAATGTGAGAGTGTGGGTGTTTCGGTGGTAAGAGGAAAGGAGAAGAAAGCATGCAGCAAAAACTTCAGGAAAGATGAGTGACTCTGCATTTGCTTAAGTCGTTAGGTGCAAGGTGTCCTTGTTTTAAAAGGACACATGTCATCCAAGGAGATAAGCTACATGTCCTCTTATGTGGCTGCCAAATGTCATCAAAATCTGAAAAAAAATTTGTCACTCAATCACTACTGTCATTAGTCACTTAATTTTCTATGCCAAATGTCACTCCTTTTATAGGCTTAGTCATCTTAATTTTTCATGTGTCAACTTATCTTACCATTTGACATTTTTCCTAGACTAAATGTACATTTTATTTCATCACTCTTCCAATTGTAACAATTAACTCCACATTATTAATTATAATCCGTCAAATCAAAATTCAAGAAATAAATAATACACAATCATATCATAATCATTTTAAACCTGTCATACCCCGGAATATGTTAATTAAGTGCACACATAATCTTTGCAATGTTTTCCTAATCAACATTCAAGTATTTATATATGCTCATGTTATGCATGTGAATGAAATGCACCTCATTAATTCTCAAATGATATGACTAAGAAGTCTAACATTCTAACCCTCAGTAAGTTTTGAAAACCGGCTATTACAGTTCCTCTAGCCTAAATACTAACGAAAAATTTGGTTATACATCAGTGAACGCGAAATCAGATATAAATAAACAGAAAACTTAATCGAAAACAATGAAATCATAATTCTAAATATCCCTAATTGTCTTCTATTGAATATTTTGGCAATGTAGGGGTCTGATCTTATATTTTGATGGATCTGTCGATAAAATCTTTGCATTTCCCGCTCCTTTTGCTCATTATTGCATTTGGAATCATCTTTAGAAATTTCAAAACGCTTCTTTGCATCTCTCTCTCTCGTTTGCCTCCAAACTTCTTCTTTTATATGGAATTCTAGTGTTTTGGTAGATGCAAGGTCTCTTGCACAGCCATGCCTAACCAAAAATTCTGGATATCATGAAAGGGCACAGCCTCAAGTAAGTGCACGGGTAGATGCACGACCGTGTATCTCTTATGTGCATAGGATCTTCATTTTACGTTGTGTTTTTGTCCCAATTTTGCTCCTTTAAGTCCATGAAGGCAATTATAATTTGTATACACATTTGAAACAAATTAAGTACCAAATATATACCAAAAGTAATAAATATTAAGCAGAAACACATCAAATATAGGGAAAAAATATTCTCAATTATCTATCTATCAAATATCCCCACAATTAAGCTTTTGTTTGTCCTCAAGCAAATTATAATCAAAATTATAAATTTTACAACATTAATCCATCGTCAATTTCAACACATTCATTTATACTATACATTTTCATATCCTATTGAATCAAATTAGCCTACAATCAGGGTCAATTTGTCCTAAAATTAATTTTCTAAGTAATATAAATAATAATCACATCAACAATCACATTGAAATCAAAAGCATATCTCTTTACACCCTTATTAAGACTTCGCTCAATGCACTCAAGTGTTTAGGGTGAAAAGTATCAAAACTCTAAATCTATGCTTGCAATAAAATTTCATCTCCATCACTTATGTACAAACTAGAAACAAAACTCAAAAGGTCTTTGTGTCGGTTGTAATAGGGCATAGGTACGGTATGAATGAGACAATAAAAGTTTAAGTGAAGGAAATTTACTCAAAGAAATATTAAAGGACTTGTTTACAAAACACATATGTCCTTTCATCACAAATCTATCAGTACCGCATACTTTGCTTCTTTTCTTTTATATCTCAATTTTTTTACAATAAACCAATTTGAGCATTTAGTACCACAATTTAATAGATATTGGACCTTTCTCAACTCCAAGTCTTAACAAGTAAATAATGTAAATAACCTTCAAGGTTTAAAACAATAAACGGGTCTTCAAAGAAAAATATGATAAAGGTTAACATATGGGTTTAATCAATGAAAAAGGCTAAAGCTTAACTTAGTTGTTCCTAGAGGTAAATTTTTGGGTATGGTGATTTTCAAAGAAAAAGGCTTAAACAAGTTGGTAAATCTAAATGCCTTTATTATGTTAATACTTCTAATTTAACTAGTATGGTCTCAACATGCATAAAAAAGCAAGGTCTAGAATTATCCTACTATACATGATAACACACACATGAAAGAATAACAAAAGCTTTAAAAATTTTGAAAATTTGCTTTTAGGCTTAAAGCTCATGAAAAATATTGGGTATATATCTGTGTAAATAGTATGCAAATTTCATTCAACTTGTAAATTTCAATGATTACAAAAAATGACTTAGAAAACTAATTTCATCAATAATCAACAAGAAATTATAGTATTTATAGACACATTCAAACAATTCAAGATATTAGTATATAAGAATTATAATTAAGATTATAATAAACTTGAAGAAATCAATTTAAGATTCATTAAACCATCCCCACACTTAAAATTGGACATTGTCCTCAATGTACAAAATACAAGAGAGGGTTGTTTGGTACTTTCCTGATTATGATGATATCTTGATGTTAGATCCATCCAATGTAGAACTTATCCTCGCTCAATAAAAGAAAAAGAAAGGATAAATAGAAATAAAAGAAATAAAAATAACAGAATTGAAAACAAACCATAAAAGAATCATTCGTTATAATGTTAGATAGGACAAAATAATTAAAAACATACACAAAAGATAAATAAAAAGAAAGAAGATACAAAGTTAAACATCTCACCCTAAATGTTTATGTTCATCCATTGCCTGTCAAGTCTTCTAAGCCATCTTCTTCTTGTTCTCTCCCTCTTTATAAATTGGTGTTCTTCCTTGTAGTTCTGCATTTGACTTCTTAGTTATAAATGTTTTACTGGGAAAGGGTATTGTTAAATGTTTTGTTAGGAAAGGATATTAGTATCTCTCCTATAACTTTTGCTCTTAAAATTCAACTTGTTGCTAAGTAGTTGATAATAATACGCCTTTTAACAAGTTGAGGTTCATAGCATCTATAACCAATAACCTAGTTTCTCCACCGATTGAGGCTCTACAAACTAGAGTGGCAAAATGGGAAACATACTAATCGGTTACTTCGCAAACAAATGTCATACTTTTCCTCAATCTCAAAGATAGGCATTCTATTCTTGGAAAAAGACCAGGGCTAGATGAAGTTCTCATTAATGAAGATGACATATTCTTGTTCAATTTTAACACTAAATCAAACATAATGAAGATGTTAGAATTAAACCATCAGCATATAAATGGAAAACCCATTTTCCTTAAAAAAATGGTGGCCTAGTATGGATTTCCTAAACCTTAAACACAAACGCATTCCAATATGGATCAATTTCTATAATGTACCTCTTTAATATTAGAACACCTTATGATTAAGCTACCTAGCTAGCTCACTTGGTAGGTCAATATGTCTCGGCGAATAAAAGGTATGAAGAGAATAGAATATGCTCGTATTTGTATATAAGTTGACGTTAAAAAAAAAGCTCCTAAGGAGTTAAATCTGGTGAAATTAGATGAAGATGGAAATATGATAGACGTTGAAATAAATTGATTTATAAATGGAAGCCTATAACTCCCACTAAAAAGAGAGTGGAAGTCTATAGGAAAGCGAGTTAGAAATGTTTCTTATGTTGAGTTAACGCGGAGGAATACATCAACATTGGAGAAGAATATTTGATTAAAAAAAACCTTAAGCTCTATAAACAAAAAAAAAAATTATTCTAGAGGCTCCAAACTTAACTATTAAAGTGTCTAAAAAGGCCTATAGTCCAAATTCAGTCTTGAATGTTCAAATAAAATGTTCAACCGCAGCTAGAGATAGAAATGTGTCTGAAACTCCAATTTCTCCTAATGATCTAAAGATTACATAAATTTAGAACTAAGTTGAAGCAAGATCCAATTTTGATTATGTTGATCTTTCAACACTTCAAGAGAATAGTGCAACATTTGGGGGAACAACTACCAATACTATAAAGAAGGCTAGGAGGAAGCCTAAGAAGAAAAACCAAGGCAACCCTTCCACTTCCAACTAATGTCCATCATATCCTGTAATTTAATGGGGTTGAATAAACTTAAAAGTAGTAAGTTCTTCAAGATTATCTAATTTATAAGAAGTCAATTTTTATTGGTTTTTCAAAGACTAAACTAAAAAATGTAACTTTTAAGGAGGGTTTATAGTTTCTAAATAAGGTTTGGCCACTTATTAGTAACTATGAAGCTCACTTGAATAGAAGATTTGTTGCATATTTATTTTAATCCAGACAAGATTGCTCTTTAATAGACTTATTGCTTAGACAAATTCTTACATTGTCAAGTAAATTGTAACAACTAAATATTAGACTCAATATTATTTGATGTATGCTGCTAGCTTGGGTTTAATGAGTAAAAAGCTTTGGGAAGACCTCATTAAAATTAACATAACACCCCATAACCCTCCTGACTTGTCTTAGGTGACTTCAACAATACCTTTCTTAGTTAAAATTTTAAAGGAAAAATCTCTAAGATGATTATAGTGAGGATTCATTAATTGCATCAATAAAACAATCCTCGTTAATATTAGATTATCTAGTGCAATAACTAATAGGTAGACAGATGCTGAGGAAGAAGCTGGCCAAATGTTTGGTTGATTGAAGTTGGCTATTTCACTCTTCTTTTATGCTCAGATCACTCAACTATGAAGGTCAATACAATAATTAATTAGCTCAAAAAGCGTGTCTCTTTTAGGTTCAACAACTATATGCTTGACTTGTAAGGTTTCAAGATGCAGTGAGAAGAAGAAGCAATGCTTCAGTTGAGTGATACACATCCTTCAAATACATTAAAATTAAAAGCTATAAGGGAAGAAATTAAGGCACTAAATAGAATACATGTGGGTAATATTAAAACCTCAACAGTGGAAGCTTATAGCCTTTTATCATCTCTTTAGGAATAATTATATCATTTGGCTAACGATGATGAATTAAAGAGGAAGGAGGAAGAAACTCTTGTTGACTATACAATAATTGTTAGTATTCACCATTCTCTCATTAAACAAAAATCAAGGAATCTTTGCTTAAATGAGGGATACATAAGCTCCAAGTTCTTTTCAATTTAATGCTCGTAAGGAGGAACATTAATTGAATTATAACTCTCCAAAATCCTGAAGGGGAGATAACTTTAAAGCCTTATAAGTTACAGGAGTTAGTCATGGGGTAGTTAAAAGATATCTTAGGCTCTCATAACTAAGTAGAAGCTCTCAATAATCCTTAGAGTCTTTTTTACTAAAGTGATTTTAAATAGTCAAATCCAGAAGCTCATTGAACTGATTACCATATTTGAGATTAAAAAATACTGGGTTAAGCTTTAATCTAGATAAGACACTTAGGTCTGATGGATTTAATACCCTATTTTAGTAAAAAATACTACTTTATGCTTCTTTTTTGAATGGATACAAACCTATTTCATATTTTAATATAGTCTATAAGATTATCTTCAAGATAATTGTTACTAAACTGAAGCAAATCCTAAAAGATATCATTATTCTTAGCCATGGACATTCATCCCAAGTTAAAATATAAGTGATAATATCTTCATAGCTTAAGATCTTTTCAAATACTTACCACAAGAGGAGAGGGATAAGAAATTGTGACTTGAAAATAAACATCTATAAGGCGTTTGATGCTACTAATTGGTCCTTTATACTCAACATTCTTAAAGCGTAGGAATTTTCTAACAAGTTTATAAATTAGGTGATTCAATTCATTTCAAACCCTACCTATAGCATTCTCATTAATGGAAAGCCTACCAATCCTTTTTGAGACAAAAGGACCCTTTATCCCCCTATCTCTTTACTATTTATATTGAAGCCTTGACTAGGCTAATTGCCACAAACTTTGCCAACACATATTAGTTCAGATATTATTGTAAGTTTGATAAGTTAAGAATCTCTTCTTTGTCATTTACAGATTGTTTGTTGCTATTATCTGCCTCTACTCCATCCTTAATTAAGGTATTAATGGATTCTTTGATTGTCTTTAAGCATATGTTGGGACCAAACATCAATCACAGCATGAACACTTTTTTCATCTCTATTGATTCCCTCTTAATCAGTAAGCAAGTGGCTCTTATGACTAATTTTAAGCAAAACCATCTTTTATTTAGGTATATAGGTATCCCAGTTAATAATAAGAGATTTGGCTTTATTGATTACTATCCATTCTTGGCCCTCATTTGCAAAATATTATTTGCTTCGTAAAACAAAAGCTTATCCTATACAGGGGGAGTCCAACTCATTATTTCAATCCTCAACAATATGAACATTTATTGGTCTACTCATCTATGCTTGCCAAGCAACATTGTCGAGAGCATTGGGAGATTGATGAGAGACAATCTATGGAATGGAAATGTTTTATTACCAAACCGAAATGGGCTTAGTAGCTCCTGTAGTAGTCCAGCGGGCTTTTGATGTTCAAATTTGACCTGCTGACATGTCAAACAGGTGGATACAATCTGGGCTACATCTTTCTTCATACCTGGCCACCAGTACATACTTTTAACATCATGGTACATCTTGGTGGTTCCAGGGTGGACACTATAGGGTGAACAAAAACCTAGGGTTTCTTGTTCTTCAGGCTGTCAAGAAGGCAGATTCTTAGGCGAACCTTATTGAATTTTTTTGAGCTTTTTAGAAGCAGAATTGGACGAAACTCAAAACATGAAAGTTGTTCCTTTGGATGTCTAGTATGTCCCTGAGTTTTTGTAAGGGTCGAAACTGAGTATACAGTGAGATATGGCCATCGAACCATATACTGTCCAGATTGACCACGGGATTTCTACCTTGACTGACTTGAGATCTTGATGTATATGAGATGAACGAGCGCTTCCGTGAGATTTTGGAGAATGACAATTGATGATGAAATGAAATGTTCTTACTTATCGCTGACTTGTTAGACAGGTAAGTGCATATATATGGTCAGACAAACGAATAGGTCATGCCAGATTTACAGTAGAACATAGAAAAGTTAGGCTTACTACGGGTCTTGGTGGCCTTAAGCCTACCCATTCCCTAGTGCCAACACGGCCTGGAAAGCAGGTCGTGTCAATGTTTATATTCCTAAGTTAGAAAATGGTCTGGCATAAAATCTATAGAGTTAGAAAGAGTTCTAAGCATAAAATCTATGAAAAATATATTTAATCAGACTTAATCAGATTTTTGATCGTTTAAATACGATCGAGCTTTGGGTTGGACCAAGTTATAATCATAAAATCTTGAGTTAGGCTCTGGCCTAGGTGGACTTGAACTTGGCTTGACTCATTGCCACCTCTATGGAAAAGTCATTACTTTAAGAGATTTACTGACACCTTTTATCTCTAGATATTTTTAACATAGTAAAGTCTAGTCCCACAGAGTTCTTTGGCTTATAATTCCATTAATATTCTCAAAACCTCTTTTATAACATAAGCCACCGACAAGAAACTAAACACCAAAGATAGGTTAAGCAAAATAACTAGTCTATGTCCTACTTGTATGCTCTACCAAGAGGAAACTAAATCCATTGTTCATTAATTTTTCAATCGTTATTGCACCAATATAATATGGAAATAAATGCTAGATATTTTCAATCTCCAATGCAACACTAATCAAAATAAAACAATATTATGTTATGAATATGCAATATAAAAGGCCTTAATAAGCAGGAATTCTTAGTTATTTCAACTATGTTCACTTACAATATGCAACATAAAAGACCTTAATAATTAGGAATTCTTAGCCACTTTAACTATGTTCACTTTCATTATTTATTAAATCTGGAAAGAACGAAATCAAACAATATTTAAGGATAAGCAACTAACCTCTCATTCTATAAGCGTGAACATAATCAATTGGCCAAAGAGAATTTACTCGCAAAGGATTATACTGGATGAGATCAATTGTAAAATAGTGAGGAGCCTAAATATGGTATAAATTCAGTACCTCTATTTCAATGGTTACTAGGAGTTTAGTAAAGGATTAATTATTTTTTCTTAATTCTTTTCGTTCATAGCTTATTGACAATTCTTAGGTATTGCAGAGCAAGTCAATGAAATAAATTCACTTTATTTTTAAAAAAAGATTAAAAAGTGTGAACCGCAACATCATTTTATGATATGAGTGATTGATGAATTGATTAAGCTACTTTAACTTAGATTAAGTGTTAAAATTCGGTTGGAAATCTAAAATTTTATTTCTTGAATTTTAACCTAGAAAACAATTAATTTGGTGAACAAACCAAAATAACAAGCCTAAATAACATATAGACTACACAAAGAGAATACAAAAGAGAAAAAGCATATCTTAAGAAAAGTTAATCAAGTTTTGAATTGAGAGAAATAAAATTTCAAGTTGAATTATAAGTTTTATTATTAATTAAGTATTTAGACGGTATTGCTTGTCCACAAATTTATTTCAAATTTTTATATAATTTATATTTTTAAATCACTATAAATTTTAACCAAATTCTTGATTTTCTAATATTTTAACCCAATTCTTAATTTTCTATATTAAAATGATATTTTTATCTTTTACAATACGTCCGTATATCAAAAAGGAGCGCAAAAATGAAAATTAATCGATTACTCAAATCTTGTGTTGACAAAAAAGTTCCATCAAATTCTCTGTTTTACTTACTTTACTCTAACCAATGTTTTAAAAACTGGACCGGACATCGAACTGGTTAAAGGAAAGGTTTAAAGTTTAGAGGTTCAACTGGTAGTGAACGGTTATAAACCGGTATATAATAAATAAGAAATAAAACTTATAAGAATAAGTAAAAATAAAATATTTTATTAAAATAAAAAATACACCAATGTCTATTATTATATAATGAACTAATAATAAATAAATATGAGTCTAATATAAAACTTAAAATAACAATAAAAATTAAAATTGTATTTCTGAAGGAGATTACGTCTCATTATCATCAAAAGCTCCAAATTTTCCAACGCTAGTTCAAGATTCGTAAACTACGTTTTCATCCAAAGTATTTGCATCAACTTCTTCTACTGCATTAAAATAAATTACAAATTAGTAATGTATGGAATTATTCTCAGTTGTAAACTTGTAATACAATATAATTTTAACTTAAATATGATCAAAATAAGTTACGAACTGACCATCAGTAGATGTTTTTAATTCATTCATTGTGACAAATGCATTTTCTTCATATATCGTCTTTTCAAGTTCATTATAATCAAGATCAGGCGATGGTTCTTCTTTTTCGATCCAAAAATCAGTATGTTCAATACAATCAATATCAGCTGGATCATATGTTATCTTCTTACTAAGTGCTGTGAACACATAATAGAGAAATTATAAAGTCAAAAATAAAAATAAAATTGTTGAAATAAAAACAAAACTATAAAACACATGTTATTCATTCTTAGATTATAAATAACGTAAACAAGGTCATTAAATCTTTGATGTTCCAAATGATTTCGTAATACTCCAATTATGTTCATAACCTGATGCAGAAGTTGTTTGACTGAGTAACATAATAGCGAGTTTTCTCAATGTTGAAACATTGCCATCGAATAATTGAAGCACTGTCACCGAATAATCTCTACCACTCATCTATATTTTAAATTAATAGTTACGATAAACATAAATATTATTAATAAGTAAATAATGAATTAAAAGTATAAAACTTACCTGGATGGATTTTTTCATCATAAGTTCTCTCTTTGCTGATGATCTAGCAAAACACTCTAAACCTTCACGATACAATTTAATTTCATTTATCGTTGGTGATTGCTCTTCAATAGAGAAAATACATTTGCATTCAATCATATCAAACAAACCGCCTATAATATTAATTGTACGTGCTTTTCCACTATATAAGCAATAAGAATTGAGAAAATAAGAAGTAAAAATTATAAGAATAAATAAAAATAAATATTTTATTGAAACAAAAAATACACTAATATTTACTATTATATAATGAATTAATCATGAATCAAATGAAATTTTTTTGATCTTGGTCCAATTTGGTTTTTAAAATATTAATTTTATCATCTCTACCTTGGATTTCCGTGAACATCTAATGAATAATAAAAACTAATAGTAAATTGTTTAATATAAATTATTATTAAAATAAAATTAGGTAATTATATGATAATTAATATTAAAATAAGTTGAAACATTGTTAATAGAAAAAATTTCTAAAATTTTTAAAAGTATAACACTTTTAGCAATTAAAATTATAAAAATAAATTTAAATAGATAAAATCAAATAAAAAAGTGGCATATTTCAAATAAAATTGAAGTAAAAGACCAGACGTTCTTGTTTAGAATCACTTTCTTCCCATTCCTTAGTTTTCTTAGCCCGCGAGAAACATACTTTCTCCTTCATTGATCACTCATAGGTAAAGAGACCGGAAGGAAGAAGAAAGTACCACTGTTTCACGGATACTCTCTCTCTTGCTGCCACTTTCTCCGTCGGCTACCTCGAGCTTGCTTTTCCTCTATAACACCGACGATCCCATAGCTTTGCTTCTACCGAGCGACGGTAGTAAAGTTGGTTTATGAGTTATGAAGAGACTAGTGGTGTTAGAGAAGGAAATAATCAGAATTAAGAAGAGAAGATAGTTGAAGAACTAACTGGTTCTAGACGATTTACTAGAAAACTGACCTGATTCATACTAATTTCGATTGAGCAGATCAGTTCGGTTTAGTTTTAAAATATTAATTCTATCTCTATTATATTAAATTTCGTCTTTATATTTAAATAAGTTAAATGTCAATATAACATAATAATAAACCTGTAATCAATATTGGAAAGCCGATCTCAGGTACGCATCAGAACCTTCATGGGAGGGCAGGACTTAAAGAAAAGGCAATGATAGAGGTCAGCACGTGCCGTGTATGACACAATCTTAAAATAAATCCAAAGGTGCGTGGGAACAACGCAACGCATAGATTTCAGGCCAGCTCATAATGTACAGAACTTATCTCCCCACCTAATTTGCTAAGGCACCGTCTCGATGACGTCAGACGCATCTCGACTGTCCATCATATTTTCATTGTTTTAATCTTGTCCGTCCATTTTTCAATATGCTCCTATATAATCATACTTCAGCTACGTTTCTTAACCGTATCGTTGCATACATTAGGGCGTTTCTTCCTATGGTGCGTTCTTTCCTCTTCAGATCTGCCCGTCATGGCAGTCGCCGGGGGCGCGTGGTTATCTTATATTTGTAGATCGGTCTACGATCTATATTATAAGTGGTGTTTTTTGGGGCTTTCCGAATTCGTGTGAAATCTGCCGGTGAATCAGATTTTATCAGAGGTTCGTTCGTGTCAAAATTTGTTATTTATCGTTTGTTGCTGATTCTGCCTTTTAAGTCTTTTGATGTAACCTCTTTGGTGTAGGAGTTGATTTCTTGGTATCTATGTAGATCTTGTAAAGCTCTTTATCGAAAGGTCTCTTGTAGATCTTCGTCGGGGATGGAAGTATTTGATTAGCTACTTGTAAAGCTTTTTGATGTGTAGAAGATAGATCTTGTCTACGATGGACGCTTGAGACGTTGTATATGCTGTAAATCTGGAAGCTTGTGATTTGATCTTCATGTTAGTTAAAATGGATGTAAAAGATATGGTGGGAGGACAGAAGGCCTAAATGGAAAAAGAGGCTGAGTCTTCTTGTAACATCTTTGTCATCCGACCTTTGCCATGACAGGTGCGCTTGCATGGCAGGTTACCCGGATTTTAATAAAAATTGATGATTTTTGTGTTCCGAGAGGAGATCGCACGGGGATTGCCCGGGTTCTCCTCTCCAGTGTGTCTGTGCCTCCCCGCTTTATTATTACTTCGCCCAACCAAAAGTCCACTTCTACATGATCATTGCTCTGCTCAGAAGGGTTCCAGCGGACAGCTTCGCATCTTCTCTTTTCAAGCTTCGACACCAACTACGTGGTTTGAAAGGTATCCTTTCTGATTTCAGTTAGATTTCCTCAGTTAACAAACTTTTGATTGCCCATATCATCTCACAATCAGCTTCGCAATTTTATGGTAACACAAAGAATATCAACGAGAATTGTCCAAGAAATTCAATTAAGTCACTTTTATGTCTTTGAATTATGACAGTTGCGCACATCGATATGATCTCAAAGGATAATATTGAGGTATTCCATAGGAGGTGAAATTATCGATCACTGGTTTTATTGGTAAATCATTGCTTTTAGAATTTCCATTTTCAGTTGTGCATATCAAAGACCGCAGAATATTCCTGTTATTGAGCACCGGAACGTTTGCTAATATATTTTCAACAGACAGGCGCCAATTTTGTACTTCGATGGGTGTTACGTTAAAACTATGTCGATTGTTATATTATTGATGTTAAATTTAAATTTATATTATTGGTGCTAAATTTTAATTTTATGATTCTTGATGTGTTTCGAACTTTTCCCTAAACCCAATGCCTTGGGTAGAAGAATGTAAAAGTCTTTGTTTACATATTCAAGTTATTTGTACTGCTAGTTGATTTAGTCCACCAGAAGGTTACCTGGTTTGCGTACTAGTCGAATGCATGGCTTTCAACTCTCCGCAATAAAATAGCTATCGATAATTGACGCAGCGCAGAGAGCATGGAAGCGTCTTTGATCGGCCCATATCTATGATGTTCTTGAGGTGATCTAAACATTATGATGTGATTTTGACATTGATTTTAAGTTTCAACAAATTGTTTTCATACCCCAGTAGCTTAGCTGTACTATTACTTGTAAACTATCTTTGTGAGCGCCGTCATCTTCCTGTATAGTGCAGCTAATTCAATTTTTATACTGAATATATGTTATTTGAGCTGCCGTTTATCGTTCTTGCATGCATGTAATGTTTTAGTATTGTTTCCTTTTATATAGATATCTTATAAAAGCATTATTTTTACGTCGATAGCTTACTTATTGCATATTGTCAAGCACAGAAGCTTTTTAGAATTCTAGTAACTATCAGCTGCAAATATATCATAGTTTTCAAGTTTTCATTACAAATTTCATTCATTATCAATTAGGGTAGCACGTGTGTTTTTCGTCTTTTGCTGATATGTGCTTTTGAAACTTAAAAGACTTCAAGTTTATTTCTTTAACGCCTCATGTTTAAAGTTTTAAAATTGTTTTTTTTTTAATTTCATACATTTCATGAAGATTAAAGGGGAAATCTTTTGGAAGATATTGAAGTTTATTGTGCTAGATTGTTTGCTCTGTATGGAATAGTTTGTAATGAGTGATAATTTTTATATTATAAAACCATTCTTATGGATGATAAGATGAAAAGATTTTTTTTACTTTTATTATAGCAATCTATATTTTATAGTTTATTTTTAAAAAACTGTTATGGGGGTTATTGTTTCTTAGTATATCTGTTTTAGCAGCGTGGAATTTGATATACTTTAATTTTACTATTTTGTTTTTCATGTTTTGGCTTTTTCGGTACTGTAATTAGTCGGTAAATAATAGGATTGATGTGGATAACAAACCCTTTTGCTATTTATTGGGTAATGGACTTAACGATTTTCTTTTCTGATAGGAAGAAAAGTTTCTTTAATTTCCAATGTAACTCGTTGGCCGTGAGAATTTTGTTGGCGATTTATCGTGTCTGCCTTTTTCAAACTGTTGTAGTTATATATAAGACGGAAAGATTCTAAAGTTTTGAGTGGGGTGTTTAAATTTCCTTAAATGTTGAAATCTCGGTTAATCAAAGATTAGAGCGACACATGGTCAAATGTTGGAAATCGACATGACTTACAAGTTGGTTAGTATCGTTCTACTTTAGCTTTTAGTCATTAAAATTGTATGTGCATCCCGAGTAGTGTCCCGGGATCTTTTTAAGGTCTGTAAGCTCAAAATGGTTGAGCGCCCAGTTGACCGATGGGAGGTTGGTGGTTCGAATCCACTTAGATCTTAACGTTTTGTTTTATTTTTATAATTATATTCTTTTTGTTCATATGAGATGAAAATCACGAGGAGCGGTGTCTGCTTTAAGTTGAACGTAATTGTGGGGTTATGTAGTATTTGTCTATCGAATTTTTCAACCTATAGTTATCCATAATTTGTATGATTGTCCATTATTCTGACCACCTTTACTGTTGACTCAACTCTTTTGGTAAACTGTTCTTTTCCTAAAATAATTTGTATGTTATTAATGACGTCCAAATTTTAGAGTTACTAATTTGTCCTTTCCTTTTCCGCATTAATATATGCAACGGCTGACGACTAAAAGCACCTGCGTTTTAGGTGAGCGATAGTTGGGTCCAGAAGGCATCGATCACGTCTTCAGTGGGTACCTCATTATGGGGAGTCTTTGAAGGAAGCTGAAATTCTCTCTTCAACTGAAAAATGTCCACTATTTTGTAATAAATGAAATCCATGAAATGTAAACCTCTAATTCCATGGCCTGATCGCCTTCCCCATAACTCATGTACCTGGAAAATATTTTCTATTTACCTTCAATTTTCCGATTGATTGATATCCTGGACCAGTGGGGCATTTGCACTTTATGAAACATCCTTAGTTGTTTTTCTTCTGATATTCCCAAGACTCAGACCGGGAGCTTTCTAGCTTTGCTTATTACTTGCGTGCTCTAAACTGATCGGTCCATGTAAGCTGTGACCAAGTTTCTCCATTTTTTCCGCTATCCAGCTTCAAGTTCGTTTCGTTATTGAAGAGTCCACACTGTAGTGAGGTGAGCCTGGAGAGGGACTTGCTAATTGATTGGATCCATGGATATCCTTTGTTTTCTTCTCTCTCCTCTTTGGAAATTAAGAATAACATCTGTTATGAAGTCTAGTGGCAAAATTTCAACACGTAACTACAGAAATAGTTCGAGCTCTTAACATTGTTGCTAGAAATTGTAAATATCTTACGGCTGCTATTTGTAAACAACGATATAGAGTAAATTTCTAAATGCAAAAGGTACGTTGTTCATCCAAACAATTAAGTGCCAATGATTGAGCAGTTCCTTCTTATTTTCTTGGGGAAAAAAGAAAAAAGAAACTTTCTTACTATTACTGATTGTTTCTGCGATTCTTCTCCAATCTTCATGTTCTGATTATCAGTTACTATTGACCGTGCAAGATTTTGGATTTGACGACTCACACTACCATCCTTGCACAGGCCATCTCCTATTAGGATCAGGAAGCCACGAAGACCACTTTGATCTACTCGTTTTCTTCTCTTTTTGTTGCCTCGTAGTCAAATCTCATCAAATCGCCTGAGATTTTCCTCAAGTTCAAGACCTTACCAACATTAATGTGGCAACTTAGCTGTCAAGTGAGGTGCAAACTAAATTAAATTTCATTGACTACATTAGCGTTGACATCTAGACACGAACGAATTAAAAAAACCCAAAGTCTCCTGCGACTGCGACCGGCCGCTGTGGTCTAATTTTAGTCACATTTCTTACAGTTTGATATTCTCAAAATACTCGAATTTATTCTTACGTTTTCTAAATCACTTCTATTAAATTTTATATTAAACAACTTGACATAACTTATAAGTGTCAAGTATTGGTATCTATTAAACTAATTCTGAATATTTTTTTAAAAACATACTCCTAGAATAATTATGAAAATGAATTATACTACAAAAGACAGGTTTGTCTTTGACTTTTTTAAAAAATAATCAAATTGTGTTTATTTAATGCTTATGTTAATTTATAAGGATAGCAATGAGTCGGGTTGGGCTTAGGCCAAAAAGAAAAGGGCAAGACCCGGAGGCCGGAGAAATCCGACAACGCTTAGACTCACCAGACTTTTTTTAATTATATTTTTGTAAATTTTAATACAAATTTTTTTAATTAAATTTTTAATTAATTAAATTTATTAATGAAGGAGGATAATAGCATAGCCTGTAGGAAATAAGAAAAGATTATAAGTAAAGTGATCAATTCAATAATTGATGTTACAATTTTTAATTAATTAATAAAAATTGAGATTTCATAATTAATGAATCTATAAAACATATATATATTGGTCAAATCAATAAGATGAAATCAAATTCATTAATGAAGGAGAATATGATTATTGGAAATCAAAGAAAATGATTATAATTAAAATGATCAATTCAATTAATTGAAATTATGTTAATAAAAATTAAGATTTTATAATGAATTAAGGCTAAAAGCCCAAATTGGGGCTTAACCTTTTTGAGTTTGATTATTTTAGGACATTAACTTGAAACAAGCTAAACGAAGGACTATAATTTCACGAGTCTGCTCAATTTAAGACTTTTCTGAACGAAAATTAGGACGTGTTTACACGCATCGTTACATGCAGGTCAAATATATTTCACTTTTCACTTTTTCTAGGATTGATGCCTTTTTTGGAAGTGACCAGGGCTGCTATGCTAGTAAACTACTCTTTGCTTACAGAGAGGCGACATTGAAGAAATCAAACGTCTGGCTCAGTCCAGCACTATTTCACATCTAAACAATGTGGTATGTTAAACATACCACATTGTCTAGATGTGAAATATCTACTGAACTAACCAAGAATGTCTTCCAAAGTCTATTGTTTATCTTCATTTTGTTTGGAGGAAAGACAAAGTATAGATTAGTTGGTTATGTTTCAGTTAGTTATTGGCATTTATGATACTCATAAGTAGCAGCCAAAACACATACTCTCAGTACTCTCCTGCTCTACAAATGGCCACCTATCACCCTTCACTCTTACTCTCCTTCCTCTCCCTTCTCTTCCTCCTGCTAACCACTCACACCCTCACCGACCCCCTCTCTCTGCCACTGGCTACCACCTTCCTGACGCTAATATCTCTTTCATAGCTGCTTCCACCACTTATATCACTTCCCTAAATATTACATAACCTCTGCCACCTTCACAACCATTAACACCAAAACCATATTCATCGTCAATGTAATCACAACAACCACCACTACCTCAGGTACACCACCAAAACCAAATAATAAAACATAATCGACACACTCATTGGCTCCGATGACTTCTTCGACTGGGCCAACATGTTCTCCACTTCTGACCCCTCCACCTTTCCTTTCTCTGCCACCTTTTTCATCCCCGCCGATAACTCCTCATCTTCGACCGTCTCCGCTATCTCCATCCCCTTTTATCTTCGCTTACCACATTGTCCCTCAACGCCTTTCATTCGCTGAACTATGTTAGCTTAAGCCTTTTTCTCGCCTCCCCACTCTTCTTCTCGCCAAAACCATTCTCGTTACTAATAACTCTGTTTCCAACTTTACTCTTGATGGTTCTTGCCTCTCATATCCTGACCTCTATACAATAGTGATAGTGGTCATTCATGGCATCTCTAAACGCCTGGACTACTCTGCTTATGGAGAAATTGGAATCAAGTCTTTACAGCCTCAACTGCTTTTGCCACCACCGCCGTCACCAGTTACAATGATTGTACCTGTAGGCGAAGAGATAGTTGCCAACATAAGGGGGATGCGAGCCACTTATCTGCTAAGGTTTTGGTTGTTTCCTTGGTTATTTGGGCGACTTTTGTCAGACCCCGTTTTCGGAGTCCGACTCCTGCTTGCTCTGATACCAACTCTGTCAGACTCCGTTTCCAGAGTCCGACTCCTGCTTGCTCTGATACCATATCTGTTAGACCCCGCTTTCCGGAGTCTAACTCTTATGCAGAATATCTTAATACGCAAGTTATTTCCCAAAGAGAACATCTTGACCATTATCGGATTGTCTCCTCAAAACTCCCCTTCTCTAGTTTCAGTTCCGCTCTTAGAATAGTCGACTAATC
>JAOQMS010000178.1:26480126-26495141 GCA_027563885.1 Erythroxylum longipes | reverse complement strand
GCATGATCATGCTCTAGCCAAAATTCCAAATGTACATAGTCTGTGGTATTTTGAGCATAACTCATAGAATAATAAACAAAATTGTATGATCTTAGTATCATTGGAAACTTAAGACACAGATGAACAATTTTCTAGAAGAAAGTGTTAATGAAAAACATCATTTTCTTGATCTTATTGTTTATGCAAAGTTGAACCGAATGAGGTAGTTTTAGCAGAAGCTGGAATAGTGATTTAGTATGTGAATTTTGGCACAATTGGATTACTATTGATATGTACACTAATTTGTTACAGAAATATACCCGAGAATTTGTCATTACATACGCATGATACATGATACCCTTTGATATATATGTGTTTACCTAGCTACATAAGCAGTACAGTAATGTGAAATTGTTTTAATGTATATAAGAGAACAAATAGCACGACCACTTCCGAATATCCCCTGAACGTCAAAGAGATAGGATTAAGGGAGCAATTGTGAGTAACCTAAGATGGTCTCACTTTAATTTGATCTGATCATTACTTAATTGAAGTTGATATTTGATGAATACGTACTAATTGTGTATTAAATTCCGGATAATACTTATCTGAGGCGTTTGACACATATGAATATTATTGGAAGTGCTACTTGTATATGAATGAGACTGCCTAAATGATTCTCACCTAAAAGTGACTAAATGTTATGACTGATTGTATTGACTGAGATAATGTAAATGAAAGTGATTGATTATATTTGAAAGATTTGGGGCATGCATTTCATTTCAATACATGAAATATAATGACAGTTGTGACTGGTGAGGCTACTGACTGAGACTATGACTCAAAAGAGTTTAAAGCTCAATCACATATGTGATTAGAGCCTAAGGCTCACTATGATCAATGAACCCAATAATACGGGATACTAAAAAAACACATAGTCACAAAAATATAAAACGAATGTGAGTCTCATACATATAGCATGCACATATAATTTGACTTCATTGAATGATTTGCAAAGTTGAAAGAATGTTAGTTGATTGAATACATGGTATTAAACCAATGATTATGTTTTTATTCAAGTGTTATAAAGTAATAGTTGATTCAATTGTTTGACTAAAATACAATTTGTTGGTGATAGATCGTGATGATAATCAAGTTGATATGAAATGTGTAACAATATGTTTATGATTGATTGTGTGTTATAACATGAGTGAACCACTGAGGATGGTTACTCTATTGAGTTCACAAAACTCACCAAAATTGCACGTTGACAATTTCAGGTTCGAGAGTGAGACGACCTAGCTTCTAAGACTCCATACAAGCTTATTTTGTGCAACTTTGACGATCAGATATGGCTCAAGGTCGGTCAGTTGGGAATTGAAGACATAGTTTGTTAATAACTTTTGTGCGTTCCTCATATTTGTAGCATATTGTGTAGACATAGTTGTTTATGTTCATAGGACGATGTTGTACAATTATGGATGATGTTGAACTTGAAGCTACAATGTATGTGATGGTATGATATAAAATGAGAAAATTTTGGATGTTAGCAAATGTGTGATTTGTGATTTTAATTTTGATGCCATGTTATAACTTGAAAGTGAGATAATTAACACGTCATTTTTGTCAGGCATGTGCACCTGTGACCAAAGGGCACACGTGCATGTGTCAGATGGGAGTGGGGTGTTACAAAAATCATTGATGATAACATTATGCATTATCCAGTAGACTTAAGGGTATGGAAAGAATTTGATGGAGTGTTTCCATAGTTTGCAGAGGATAGTCGTAATGTTCGACTTAGTTTAGTCTCTAATGGATTTGCTCCATTTGGTAATATTTCTTACAGCATGTGGCCGGTAATTCTTGTGCCATACAATTTACCTCTATGGAAGTGTACGAAGGAGCCTTTTTTGTTATTATCTTTACTTATTCCAGGACCTATTACTCTTGGTAAGGATATCGATGTATACATGTGACCATTGATTAAGGACTTAAACCATCTTTGGGAGGTTGGATTATAAAATATGATGTTGTTGAAGGTGAAACATTTATAATGCATGCAACTGTTTTGTGGACTATAAATGATTTTCTGACTTATAACAATTTGTTTGGACGGAGTACTAAAGGGTATATGGCCTGTCCTGTATGTAACCATCAAACTCATTCAATGAGGCTACAAAGTAAAATATGTTATATGGGACATTATATTTACTTGGAACATAGGCATAGATAGCGAAGAATCAAATTGTTAAATGACAAAGTAGAGCATAGTGAAGCTCCTTTGCACTTATCGGGTGATGATATGGTTAAGCAACTATCATATTGGGTGAGTTTACATCTGGTAAACACCCTAGTAATAAAAAGTGAAAGAAAAGTTATGTTGATCTTAATTGGAATAAAAAAAGCATATTTTTCTATTTGCCATATTGGAAGGAATTGCTATTGAGGTATAATCTTGATGTGATGTATATTGAAAAAAAACACCAGTGAGAATATTTTAAGTACTTTGATGGGATTGATGGAAAATTGAAAGACACGATTAAGGCTAAATTAGACTTGAAAAACATGAATATAAAAAAAGATTTGCATTTGAAAAGAAGAAATGATGGTTCATACATGATTTTACCTGCATGTTACAACATATTAAAAAAAGGATAAGCACATTTTTTTCAATTTCTTAAATCAGTTAAGTTTCCTGATGGGTATGCATTTAATATAACCCGTTGTTTTAATGCAAATGAGGGAAAAGTTTTAGGGTTGAAAAGCCATGATTATCATATACTTCTATAACGATTACTTTATTCTGGAATACATGGGTGTTTGTCGATAATTGGGTGAGTTTTTAAAGCAATTATGTTGTAAGACATTAAAAGTAAAAGAGCTTCAAAAAAATGGAAAAAGACATAACTTTGATTCTATGTAAGCTTAAACTAGTATTCCCCCCACCCATATTTTTTTCTAATGTTACGATGCATTTGGCAATTCACTTACTGTACAAGGCAAAACTTTGTGAACCAGTTCAATTTCGATAGATGTTTCCCATTGAAAGGTAGTTTATATTAACTTCTACTTTTTTTTTCTTAAGTTATTAGTTAGTAACCGTTATTAATGTTTTATATTTTGTTTAGGTTTTTAGGCTCTCTTAAGCACTATGTGCGTAATAGAGCTCGATGGTGGCTTGTAAGTTTTCTTCTAAAAAGTAACGTCACTTCGAAAATATGTGGAGTTATCTAAAGACAAATTTGAAATTGGCCATTGGTATATTTTGAACAATTGTGAGGAAGTCGATTTATATATGGAGTATGTATATTACTTCTTATTCATTATTTCATATTTAAATATAGGATTCAACTCGCATTTTTTGAAATTTATTTTCTTTTTTAAATAGAGGGCACAAAGATGAGATTAGAAGCAAAAGGATTGTTAATGTTAAAGGAAGTTATAAGATTAACTTCCCATCATGGTTTAAGACTCAAGTAAGTTATTGAAACAAGGTTATGAACTTATGGCAATTAGTGGGTGAAATTAAATTCTAATTATATGTTTTCCTACAGATGATATGGTTACATAATTGTAAATTGTTGGAGGTGATGACAGTATAATATGCTTTGGCATGTAGGCCTCATATGTGTGGAAAAATATACAGGTTGCATTATTAATGGAGTTAGATTTCAAATAAAAGATCGTGACAATCAACTTGGAAGCCGAAATTATGGAGTTGTTATTGAGGGACAAAATGGGAACGAGTTATTGAACAACGATTACGCAAAATAGTACAAGTGAAAGAGAATCAATTTGGATTCATGCCTGGGAGATCAACTATTGAAGCAATCCATCTATTACGACGGCTGATGGAGAAATATAGAGAGCATAGGCGGAGCTTACATATGGTCTTTATTGACTTAGAGAAGGCATATGATAGTGTGCCAAGAGAAGTCATTTGGAAATGTTTAGAAGTGAAGAACGTTCATCGTACCTATGTCAGGGCTATAAAGGATATGTACGAGGCCGCTAGAACTTGTGTGCGCACGCCAGTGGGAGATACAAAGTATTTCCCGGTGGATATAGGGTTGCATCAAGGTTCAGCTTTAAGCCCGTTTCTTTTTGCGCTTATAATAGATGTCATCACGCTGGACATACAAGATGCGGTGCCGTGGTGTATGTTGTTCGCAAATGACATCGTATTAGTTGGAGAGACAAAAGGAGAAGTTAATAGGAAGCCAGAGATATGGAAACAAACTTTGGAGTCAAAAGGTCTGCAGTTAAGTAGCTCGAAGACCGAGTACATGGCTTGCAATTTTGCACAGAGTTTAGAGGACGACGGACCAAAAGTTCGGATTGGAACTCACACGCTAACCCAAACGAATAGTTTTAAATATCTAGGTTATATCATACGAGAGGATGGAGATGTTGAGAGCGATGTAATTCATCGCATCCAAGCTGGATGGGTGAAATGGAGAGCGGCAACTGGAGTCCTATGTGATCAGAAATTTCCATTAAGGCTGAAAGAAAAATTCTATAGGACGGCAATACGACCGGCTATGCTTTATGGCTCTGAATATTGGCCTATGAGGGTGGCGCAAGTGCGAAAGTTTGAAGTAGTGGAGATAAGAATGTTAAGATGGATGTGTGGTTGTACGATGCTAGCTAGAATACCAAATAGGGTGTACAGAGAGAAGTTAGGCATCGCGGCGATAGGAGACAAGCTGAGGGAGTGGAGATTGCGATGGTTTGGACACGTGCGCGGAAGAAGTGTGACGGAACCAGTCAGGCGAGTTGAAGGGATTCATGTAAAAGGAACTTGAGGTCGAGGGAGGCCAAGGAGGACATGGGAGGAGCAGATCAGACTAGACCTACAGGCATTAAGTCTACTAAAGATATGACATCCGATAGAAACAGTTGGCACCGCAGAATTTCGATATTAGACGTATAGGGCGCGCAGGGGCGTGAGGGGTAAAGCGGGCTTTAGACTGCTCTAAGCACATGACCTGTGATCTGAAGTGTGGGAGACAAGTTCCGACCTGTCATTCTTATATGTAGTGATGGCTATAACTTGGTTGTAGACACCTAGTTCGGCCGATACTATGTTTGTTGGTCGACCGTACCTCCGCACGACCGCTTGCCCTCCTCCTGAAGCCCCACGAGGATACGACCTCTTCCTAGGCTAAGTAGAAAACGTTTAGGGTGGAATTAGAGTCTCCTATAAGAGATGATTAGGTTCTACCTCTGCTGTAATAGATCGCCGACGTTCGATCAGGAATAGGCCATATAGGAAGTGTATGTGTATATAAATATGTATTTAATTATATATATTATGTACCTAGTGTGTTTTTATTTTATTGGTCTTTATTTTATTTTATTAGTATTTGTATTACGTCGAATTCTTCATTTCAATTTTTATTTATCTCTGAATATGCCGGCTCACATATTTACATCTTCATGTATGTATAGATTTTCAGTTTCATGTGCATTCTATAGGTTATAGTACCCATGCATATACCTATATTGTTACCCTTATACAATGATGTACTCACATTGGTCTGATCTATTTGTTCTTTGTTTGTTGGGTTTGTTCTTGTATTTGTTTTTGTTGCTTGTGTGTGTTTGTTTGTGTTGGTTAGTTTTTTGTTATTTGTTTTTGCTCTTACCTTAGCCAGGGGTCTATCAGGAAACAGTCTCTATATCTCCATCGAAGATGTGGGCATGACTGCGTACATCTTACCCTCCCCATACCCTGTTTAGGCGGAAATTTGGGTATGTTTAGTTAGTTAGTTGGTTTATTGAGGGATAAAATAACGATGATTTTATTGCCTTTTATAGTGTCATCTCAGAAATAATAAAGTTGCATTAGATTAAAAATAAAAAGGTTGTTCTATTTAAGTGCAAATGGTTTATGATAAAGGGATGAACATAAAATTGAATGACAATATTACTGGCATCAATGTTAGTAACACATGGTATAATAATGAACCTTTTGTGCGTGCAATACAAGTGAAACAAGTATTCTACCTCAACAACACTGTATTAGGTAGCAATTGGAAAGTTGTTCAAAAGTTTCAACACTGAAATCTTTTTTATTTTTGTGAAAGGGAAAATGGTCCAATGGGTAAAGATGGCAATGAAGTATATCAAGAGATTAAATCGGAGCTGAATAATGGAGCCCTACAAATAGAAGATGCAGATATATCATCATTCCATAGGAGTTATGTTGATCCGAATATACTAAAAGCAAATGAAGTACTAGCCAATCTTGTTGTACAAAGAGATGAAGATTATATTGAGGATGAATTATATGACAATGATGGTACTCTAACTGAATATAACAATGATGAACAGTTGAATCAGTTGAATCATAATGAAATTAATTTTTAAGATCATGATCATAATGATTGAAGGTAATAAAAGTGTTCTTTATATTGTTTGAAATGTAATGTTAGTAACATTTATGTTAAGGCGTATTGATGATTTTTGAGTTATGGCAACGCGGATTGTTAATGATTGAGTTATTTTAATGTGTGTTGTTGATGGTTGACTTATGTTAATACAAATTGTTGATAATAAAGTTATATTAATGAGGATTGTTAATGATTGCCTTATGTCAATGCGGATTGTTGATGATTAAGTTATGTTAATGCATGTTGTTAATGGTTGACTTATGTTAATGCGGATTACTGATGATTGAGTTATGTTAATGTGTATTATTAGTGATTGCCTTATGTTAATGTGGTTTATTGATGATTGAGTTATGTTAATACAGATTGTTGATGATTAAGTTATATTAATTTGTATTGTTGATGATTTCCTTACGTTAATGCGGATTGTTGATGATTGAGCTATATTAATGCGAATTGTTAATGAATGAGTTAGGTAAATACATATTGTTGATGATTGAGTTATGTTAATGCGTGTTGTTGATGGTTGACTTTTGTTAATGCAGATTATTGATGATTGAGTTATGTTAATGCCATTAATGTTAATGATTGAATGTATGTTTGTAGCACCTGGTACAAATAAAGGGAAAAAGGTGGCATGTATCAAATTTATAGAACAGGGGGATCTGCAACTTCAACCATAGCAATCAGTTCCTAGTCAATAATAACATTCGACCTCAACCACCAACGAAATTAGTCAGGAATAACCCCATTCTTCCTCGAACAACAATGAATCAACTAGTACAGAGGGATCTACTAGCTTATTAATCTTTAACACTTAAAAATAGACTTATGCTCAAATATATATTTACATATTTAATGCGTATTTTCTTATCATTATTGATTTGTTGTCAAGTTCCAATGTCAATATTAAAAAAAGATGTTGAGGTATAACTAGAGGTTGTGAATTACAATGAATGAATGTTGCAACGAATAGCAAGTTGTTAATATACATTGATACTTTGCAAGGTCATTCTCTAGACAAGATTCAATCAACAAAATTGTCAAAAGTGAGTTAGGGATCATTGCGAGAACAGAATTACCTTGTGTGAAGCATGTTATGGACTTGAAGGAAAACAACTTGCTTGAAAATGCTTTGGATAAAGTTGCAGTAATTTTTCAATTTATTCAACTATATGCAATATCGTTTCATTTATTTAATATTAATTACACTTTTACTTATTATTCACAGATCAAATTGAATATTGTCGATATCGAGAACCTGATGTTTCAAACTGCTTGACTTCATTATTGAACTAAAGGACTAGAGATCATCGTTATAGGTTGCATCAATTTTATAAATCTTTTCCTTTTAATGCAGAGGTAAGGAGACATGTTTCAAAACGAATATCTTAAGAAAATTGGAATAATTTGTATGATTATTGGACCTCTCCCAAAGTTCAAGTTTATTTTCTTTCCCATTACATTTGCTTCCATTAATCTTATTGGATGATTTAATGACTACCTAATCTTTTTTTCTTTATTTAGGAAAAATGTGAGAAGGTAAAGGTCAAAGAGGAAAAATGAAAACACCTCATAATCAAGGTTCCAAATCATTTGTAGTCATCCAAAAGAAATATGTAAGATCTTTGTTCATAAATTATAATTATATCAACAAATACTATATTATTTATTGTGCCTTGTATTTTTCTTTCATAAAACAGAGTGAGAAGGAACCATATGAACAAGAGTGTGATAAGATCACACTATACAAAGTCACTCACTATAAAGAAGGTCAAGGGTGGATGTCAGAAGAGCTGGAAAATAACTAAGTAAGTATAAAATTTTGTTTAAATTTTAACATTTTTTATTTATGTAGTACGAACTAATAACATTTGCATTAAATATTGTTTTTTTTTAATTTTAGAATAAAACGCAAGAGTTGTTACAGAAATCAATGTCTAAGGAGAATGAGATCAATGTAGAAGACATTTGCAATACTGTGCTTGGCATACGTTTTGGTTATATCAAAAGTCTTGGATTTGACCCTAAGCCATATGTTTCGACCTCATCAAGATCAACATATGTTCAACGTCTTGAAGAGAAAAACAAAACGCTTAAAGTTGAATTACAACATACTCGAAAAAGTTAGTCAAGCATAATAAGTACCTCAAAAAATACTTGGCCTAGATTATAATAGTAGTGAAGATGAAAGTGAATGATATTAATTACATCTCTTATACCTTTTTCTTTTAATTCCTGTTTGTATTATAATTTAAATTTAATACTTTTTTTCTTAGTTACAGATTTGAAGAAGATGCAACAACTGAGTGATTTGTATTATAATTTGTAAACTATTCTTTGTATTTATTATTTTGTATATAAGAATTGTTGAAGTTGTAATTAAAATCTTATATACGAAGAAATTTAATGATATTTTATCTTTTATATGCAATGCTTCAAATTATCAATTATTTTTGTTCTATATATTTTTATAATAAATTAACAATAAAAATATATCGAAACATTTTATACAATAATACGGATTAAATGTAATAAATATTTTATTCCAACATGGTATAATATTTTGTTAAAACGTAGTTAAAAAATTTAACTACGTTTTACAAAACATAGCTAAAAACTTTTGTCTATGCTTTCATAAGCGTAGCAAAAACATTTGGTTACTTTTTCGGAAATGTAGCTAACAGCTTTTAGCTACGGAAAAAAAAAAAAGCGTAGCTACACATATTAGCAACCATTCCTCAAACACCGCTAATAATTTTTCGCCACGAAAATAAAGCATAGGCAAAAGCTTTTAGTAACGATCAGTGCAAAATGTTGCATATAGTTTCCAACAACGAGGATTTAGTGACATTTTTTATATCGCTGACAATTTTTGTACCTTTAGTTAAAAAAAATTTTATAGTCAAAGGTAAACTTTGTTGCAGTTAAACTCTGGGGCTGATCTGATGGGATTATTTTAGACTTCACTACTAGCATGGCGTTAGATCTCGGCTGCCTCTAGTTTTCATGTGTCGTTTGTTTTAACATATCACTTGCGCACGAGCAATATAGAACCTTTTGTATGCGTTATAATGTCAGAAGACATACACAATTTTCTCATTGGATTTGAAGGGTGAAAAAATGTTTTCCTGCAATGTTTCTGAATTTTCTCGTTGACAGTTGCAGTCAGCATGTTTTTAACAAGAAGGCAATCACAAAATCAACACTAGGACGAACCTTTTGACCTATATGCAAAGGTAATAAGAACAAGGATATATCCATTTGAAAGCAGAAACTAGCCATTCCCTATTAGGTCAACCTCTCATTTCAATTTGCAGCCAAGATAGTACAAGAAAGGGGAAAAAAACATTTTTCATTGCTTCATTTTCACTATAATTTCAACACAGATTATTCAGAACAGCCACTCAATGCTTCTTATAATTTCTAGGTTAGTGAGCTGAAGGCTGCTATTGGACCTCTTTCCGGACGCGCTTGAAATAATGCACTGACACCTGCTTGAGCAGATATTTGAAGCCCGGAACAGGAATGTTGACAAGGCAAAGAAAATGTTGCATGAAACACTGAAAGTGAGGGCCAGTTTCAAGCCTGAAGAGATCCGCTGGGTAAGGCATATTCATATTTATCTTTTGAGAGTGTCTTCTTACAATTTGATGTAAATGACTTTTTCATATCTTCATACTCTACTGAATTAAAATTTTTAACAAAGTCGAAACGTCATACTTTTCCAGCACGGAGTTGCCGGCCAAAGGAGTGTGGTAAAGTGATCGATATCGCAGGACTGTGCTCATAATGAAGGCAGGAAGCAGGTCAGAGACAGACTTGTTCCGGTTCCTATTATTACGTCCATCATTGTCTCTCTGACTCTCTCCCTGAAACATGATTTGCTTTCATCAACTGTTTAATACGATAGAAAGCTCCACCTACAGAAGATACTATTCGTTTGTTGGTATACCTCCTGGAAAACAGTATACTTAATCTCGCCGAGGATCAAGAACAAATCCCATGGTTGGGTAGACTTCAGTGAATGGACATTAAACAACAACATCCCTGTCAAGGTACGTAGCTCGTGATGTAATTTATATTCTTCAGAATCACTACCCAGAGGGGCTAACTTTAGCGTTTCCTTACAACCCGCCTCGGATAATTGAGGCACTTTGGATCTGTAAGTTGGTTGTGGTGTTTCATTTGCCAGTCTTCTTAATTTTTTTTACATTTCCAGGCAGCAAAGTATTCCCTGGACCCAAAAACTTTTCAGGTGGTGACGTTTGTGTACCCTGCTAAGCTCCTGAAATCTCTTTTTGACATTGACAACTTCCCTAGCGAATTCGGAGGGAAGGCTACGTTGAAAGTATTAGGAGGTTTGTAATTTAATCATATTTGCCTTTCTGTCATTCATTCCTTTCTATAGTTATCGTGAATTATTCTGTTACGACAATAATATTTCATTGAATTAATACTACACTGCATTATATATTTCATCACATTCTAAGTTTCCTCTGAAATTTTGGTATGCCAACTTCCGAAGATTGACTACCAATGGTCTTCCACAAGGTGCTACCAGCTACAATTACAAGAAACAGCTTCAGAACATCCTCCAGCTTATCTGGACATCAATCTTTGAACCCTAATGTTGTAACATTCCTGACCACCATTGCAAAGTCACATTACAAAGGAATCGCATCATCAATTTCAAGGATGTCAAACGTTTGATCTTGTTAACTAACAAATTAAGTGAGACTGAATTGTTTAGTATGCAATCGTCCAAGTTGATTAATCTGTTATGTCATGCTGTCAGTTGTGTACTAATCTTCTCATTCACCACCTCCCCTAGCCATAGGAGATCAAATCCCACTACTGAGTGATCAACTTTTACGTACTGTTTGATCATGCACTGTATTCCTTTTCCAGAGCCTAAATTGTCATCAGTGCATAAGGAAAGTGCCACCGGTGGTAATATGAGAATCAATTCCTGTCAAAGTCTAAAAAGAACCTAAAACAACATGACCTCGAAATCATAGCTTGACAACATTGGACGAAATACCTTTGGTGCTTACATATATAGTTGGAAACCATAATCTTATGAGCAGAACTCAATGAATTTCATAGGAAAAGGACCTTCCTGCGAGAACAGGATTACAACAATCTCAAAAGCTGACACACAAGCTCATCTCAGGCATGAATCACCTTGCCGTTTCCAAATAAGCAGTTGCTTATCACTTGGAAATCCAAAGGGATGATATGAGAAGATGCACCAGATATATATCCTATATGCACCTTATACTGTAGCTCCTAGAAAATGTCAATTTTAAACAGTAAGCAATATATATCCTATATGCACCTTAGACTGTAGCTCCTAGAAAATGTCATTTTTAAACAGTAAGCAATCACAGCCTGAAGAAGGATAAAATACATTAGGCAGATCACATCTTTGTTTGCACAATTCCATTTATTATATTCATCAACAAAAGGCGATCTCTGTACAGTGATTTAAGCAGTCAATAGTAGCTGGTCAAAGCTCATTCGAGTAAAGGCACTCATCCACAAGTTGGCGAAGATTGGGATTCTCAAGGGCAGCAGCAACTCTTTCTTTATCATTCAGTTGCTTATTAACTGCAAAAACAGGAAACTCAGAGATCTAAGTGTTAACTTGAATTTGATTAAACAAAAGTAAGAATATCAATTAAGATAGAAGTGGAACTTTGAGCTCTGATGCTTTAAAGTTGTGACATTTCTGTGATGTTTATAGGCAAGGATCATTCGGGTCCCTTGACCCATAGACATCAAAAGACAAGTAGTTCAGTGTGAAGCATAAGTATGATCATGAATAGAGTGCTCAGAGATATTCCAAATCAGACAAGCACATAAGCTCTTCTCTTCCTGACGTTTCCATATAAATAACAACGTCAAGAATGCCAATGTAAAGGTCTCAAAAACATAATGGACAACTACATAAAGGAGAAGATGGAAAACAAATGGCACAAAATCCATGTTAAACATAAGTGCACCTGATTCTTCATCAGCGTGAGATCCAGGAGCAACTTTTATGTCAACCTGTAGAAAGTACCAGTATGCAAATAATAAGAATACATTTCATCAACGTCATAAGATTTAAAAGGTGCAAGATGCAGATGAAACCATAACAAGAATCTCAATCTGTCTATTAGGTGTCTATCGGGAAATATGGTTATAAACTTAGTCCAATTTCAAGGGGAAAAAATCAAACCATGTAAAAATAAGATATTAGAAATTCAAAAATAGTGTTGTCCAACATCAAAAAGAAACAAAAGGATGAAATGAGTTATATACAACGATAAGGTTCATAACACATTTCTTACAGATTTTGAGTTAAAATATGGAGTCCTTAGTTGTATAAAGACTCATTTAAACTTGATCAAATTTCTCTTTATACTCCTTCAAAACGTTTTATTGATATCAAAACCAAGTCAGCAAAGTCTGATAAATAATAATTTTATGGATTTTAATTTAATGAATGGTAATTCATAAAATAGTTCAAATAATTTCTCATTAGTTATGGATTGAGGGAGAGTTAGCTTGTTATTGAATTACTTGTGAAGGAAAAAATATTGAAATTTCACAAGTAAAATTGTTCCTCTGTTAAAAGGGCATAAAGATGAATATACGAAAGCAAAGTTTATAATCAATTGTGATTATCTTAAAATTTTGGGTTAAAATATAGTGTACTAAATAAATTATTTACAAAGGTAAAGTTTATAATCCATTGTCTTAAAATTTTAAGTGTCCTTAATTGTATAAAATCTCAATTAGACTTAGTCCAATTTCTCTTTAAAAATTCCATAGTAAAGACAGTTCAATGAAGTACCTACCATTAGACCCTTAAAAGGAAAGACATTTAATAGCAAATAATAAGCCTTCTACAATCACCAAGGTTCACGAGGTAGAAAGAGGTAAATGCTACTTACAAATCATTTGATATCAAATAATAAGCATTCTACAACCAACAAGGCTTAAGGGAAAGAATGAGATAAAATGGTACTTACAAATCAACCTCAGAGCAAAGGAGTGGCGAATTCATTGTCAAGAATACATGTCAGGACTGACCTTATAATGTGGAGGGAAGCATTCTTGCAACTTCACTCTAAGACACAATCCAATAACGGTTGCCATGCTGCAGTGTTGGATGGTTGGAGTAAAAGTAATCCTATAAACAAACAAATAATAATCTTAATCCTCACCAAACCACTCCGAATATGGCATTAATTACAGAAATCGTAATTTTTCAGATACTCTGATCCTTAGAAATCCTGTACTATAAACAAGCATAGGGAAAAAACCTAATAGTAGGATACTAACAGTATGCGACCGAGCTTGTCATCAACAGTGATGGATTCTTCTGAAAGAACACTAAGCTGTTCGAGCGAATATGGATGCTCCGGATCTCTAATATCCCTCACAAAATCTGTCAACTCGGGTCAAAGATCACAACTTTTCCAGAAAATAAGCAGCAATACATACAATCCTCAACTCTATTCAACCCCACAGAAAAAGAAAAGACGTACAATAACCGGAACCACAACGACAAAACAAACCTGGGTCAGTCCATTAGAGACAAAAAAATTAAAGAAAAGAAGCAAAAAAGATCAGAAAAGAATGACCAGAACACAAGGAAATGACAGAGAAGGATATCATAGATTTCTAGAGGATCGACGGCGTCCTCGCAGTGGGGATCTTCAGTGCGGGCTACCCTTTCTTTCTTAGCGTGAACCACCGGGTTCGCATTGATCAGACCTAAAGTCATCTCTGTCACTCACTTTCCCTTTGCTTCTTCTTCTCCTTCTCCTTCTTCTTCTTCTTCTTCCTCTTCTTGGTATTCTTCCTTCTAAGTTCACGGGCTTGTGTCTGCTCCAGAAGTCAGTCACGAGTAAGCAGTAAGAACGTAGATTTACGGTTTTCCAATCACCCTATGCCACGTCAATTGCTGCAGGAGTGTCTGGCGCAAGGATTTGAATATCGTACTAATTAGGCCGGTAAACAGAACAGTACAAGTAATCATTGGTATCAGTCAAAAATATCCGTCGGTACCGATAGTTTTCGTTCGATACCGGCCAATACCGTAAACTTTCAAACTTGTAGGGACCTATTTGCAATTTTCAAAATTTTTTAACCTTAAATCGTCCCCAACCTCCCGACTCTTTCAAGTTTCAGCAGACGCTCCTCTCGGACCTCTCCTCTCTTCTTCTCTCATCTCTGTGCCGCCTCCTCCTCACCGCCGCCACCCGGCTCTTCTCTTCTCGCCGTCGCCGTCACATCTAACCGCCGCCGCACTGCTCTGGCCCTTGCCTCCTTCGCTCGTCCTCCTTTGGTTGTTCCTCCCTTCGCTTCGTCGTTCTTCCACACAGACCCGAAGATGTCACCACCTTCTCTGCCCGAAGCTGCTGCACCGCAGCACTGCTACACCACACTGAAGCCACCAGAGACGCATCTAAAGCCACTGGAGACGGGTCGAGACTCTGACCCGTGACAAAACCCAAAGACCCACCAAGACCTAAAGTTGGTTTTTTGAATATTTTTTCTAATTTCGAAAATTTCATGCTTAATTAAAATTTTTGTTGTGTTGGATACTTGGATAGTTGGATTGTGAATTTGTGATGGATTTGGTTGG
>JAOQMS010000178.1:26451185-26471924 GCA_027563885.1 Erythroxylum longipes | reverse complement strand
AAGAAATACCCAAAACAAATCCTCTAACTCTCACCTCAAAAGAGGAATTTAACTAGAGTCAAATTTGTCATACAAATTTTTGACTTTGGATTGGTGCATTAACTAAGGAGGTAGTACCCTCCTTATATAGTCAAGAGTCTTGCCCCAATTATTTTCCTCAAACAATAAGGGACAAAGAAGGAGCCAAAACTCAACAGTGAATACCAGAAACTCCACAAATTTATTTCTTGTCCTCATACACATACAACAAAATGGCTCAACTAAAAGGAAACATAAGCATATGGTTGAAGTTGGTTGGCTCTTTTAGCTCACGCTTCATCACCAATCAAATTCTAGGATGAGACCTTTAAAACAACATGTTATCTTCTTAATCGGCTACCTAGTTTAGTCATTAATTGATGAAAGTTGCCTCATTTACTGCAAAAAGACTTGGTCTTTGGATTTGGTTACTTCAAGTAAAAATCAGTTCCACAAAATCAGGAGTTGTTTGCAAATAAAGCTGCAGTAGAATAGTTCATTTATTTTGATAAACATATCTTTATTTTCTGCAGATTTTTAGATATGTTAGTTGTTCAAATTCTTGTATAAAAGGATGCTTCTTTTTTTGAAATAAATATACTAAACGGCAGTCCTCTTTTCAGCAAAAACTCTTATCTTCTTTGCTCTTTATTAGTTTTTGGTTTGTCAAACAAACTCAAAATAGAAAATACAACAATAAATTGGTATCAGAGCCATTATGTTAAGGGATCTGTGAGATTGTGAGAGTTTAAACACTTTTCCTAAACACCAACCCTTATCTCACTACAAATAAAAAATGTAAGCTTCATTCACTCCAATTACACCTCCAGTGTTTGATAGACAAATTATCAAATGTGGGCTGTCAAAATGGAAGCTTATCTTGAAGCTCATGATCTTTGGCAAGCTGTAGAATAAGAGTATGAAGTTCCTGAATTACCAGACAATCCAACTCTTGGGCAAATCAAAATTCAAAAAGAAAGGAGGCTCAAAAAATCAAAAGCCAGATCAACTCTATTTACAACTGTTCTTCTGTCATTTTCAACAGGATAATGACAATGAAAACTCCTAAAGAGATCTGGGATCTCTTAAAGAAAGAATATGAAGGAAGTGAAAGGATCAAAGGAATGCAGGTGATGAATTTGGTTCAAAAATTCAAAATGCAAAGAATGAAATAGTTAGACACTAGTAAAGATTATGTAGACAAACTTCTCTACATCGCCAATAAAGTAAGACTTCTTGGAACTAATTTTTCTGATTCTAAAACTGTTCAGAAAATTCTTGTTACAATCCCTGATAAATTTAAAGTTACAATTATTTCTCTGGAAAACTCCAGAGACCTGTCAAAGTTTACCTTGGCATAATTGTTAAATTCTCTACAGGCTCAAGAGCAAAGGAGGCAAATGAGGCAAGAAGGTTAAGTAGAAGGAGCTTTCCAAGACAAATTGCAAATCCATAAAGGTGACAAAGGCAAAAATAACAAGAAAAATAACAAAGGTGATTGCAACAGCAACAACAAGAAAACTGAAGTTTTTTCTCTTTGCCCACACTGTAAGAAAACAAATCACTTACAAAAAAAATTACTGGTGGAGACCTGATGTGAGATGTGAGATGTAAGAAATGCAATCAGTTGGGGCATGTGGAGAAGATCTACAAGAAAGGAGCTCACCAACAAGAAGGAGAAACACAAGTTGCTGATCAACAACAAGAGGAGCAATTGTTTGTTGTTACTTGCTTTTCCGGTAAACATGCTATTGTTGGCTCATTGATAGTGGTTGTACAAACCACATGACTAATGATAAAAGATTGTTTAAGCAATTTGAAAAATCAAGCATCTTTAAAATCAGAATTGGTAATGGGGAATACATTCTAGTTGAATGCAAAGGCACGGTTGCCATTGAAGGAAATTCAGGTACAAAATTAATTTTAGATGTTCTATTTGTGCCTAAGATTAATCAAAATTTGTTAAGTATTAGACAACTTCTTGAGCGCAGATACTCTGTAATTTTCAAAGAAAAAAGTTGCTCGATTTTTTATCATACTGGTGTAGAAATGTTCACCATAAAAATGAAAGGAAAAGCTTCTCATTACACTGGACAGAAGATGAGTCAACTGCATTTCTTAGCACAACAAATGAAGCAGAATTATGGCATAAAAGGCTTGGACATTTTCACTAAGCAGCTTTAATGCATATGTAGAAAAACAAGATGGTGCAGGGAATGCCAAATTTGGAAATAGAAATCTCAGTTTGTACTTCTTGTCAATATGGCAAACAAAACAAGCTTCCTTTTCCCAAGAGTGGAGCTTAAAGAGCAAAGCAAAAGCTTCAGCTTATTCATACTGATGTTGGTGGGCCAATGAAAAGAGAATCCTTAAATGGGAGTAGGTATTACATTGCTTTCATTGATGATCTCACAAGAATGTGTTGGGTTTATTTTTTGAAATTTAAATATGAAGTTGCAAATGTCTTTTGGAAGTTCAAAAATTGGATTGCGAATCAAAGAGGTCAAAAAATTCAAGTGCTAAGATCAGATAATGGATCTGAATATACATCAAACAAGTTTGTCTGAGTTTGGTGAAAATGCAGGGATTGAACATCAATATACTATACCTTGCACTTCACAACAAAACGGAGTAAGTAAAAGGAAAAATTGAACAATAATGGAGATGTCAAGGTGCCTGTTATTTGAGAAAGATTTATCCAAAAAGTTTTGGGTAAAAGCTATAAACATAGCAGTCTTCCTATTAAATAGGCTGTTAACAAGAGCACTCCACAACAAGACTCCATATGAAGCTTGACATGGTTATAAACCCTCACTGCACAATTTAAAAATTTTTGGTTGTTTATGTTTCACTTATGTTCCTTAGGTAAAAAGATACAAACTTGATAGGAAGGCTGAGATTGGCATTTTTGTTGGCTATAGCAATGTTACAAAAGGCTATAAAGTTTATCAGCGCCAAACAGAAGAGCTAATAATCAGCAAAGACATCAAATATCTTAAAGCTGAAAAGGGGAATTTCGAAGATGCAAAAAAATATCAAAGTGAGCTGATTGTACAAAATTATGGTGATCTTGTTGATGAAACTCCGGTAAGAGGAACGAGATCACTTGCTGACATTTACCAAAGATGCAATGTAGCCATTTTAGAAACAGCAGAATTTAAACAAGAAAAAAAAGATCAAAGATGGATGGATGCAATGAAGGAGGAGCTTATGATGATCGAGACGAATCAAACTTGGAAGGTAGTTAATAGGTCAAGCCACAAAAAACCTATTATTGTAAGTAAAGGATAAAACTTAATGCAGATAGTACTATCAATAAAAATAAAGCCAGACTGGTATTCAAATGTTATGCTCAAGTGTTTGGCATAGATTTTTCAGAAACCTTTACACCAATAGCATGGCTTGATACCATCAGAATGTTACTTGCCATTGCAACACAAAAGGCTGGAAAATATTTCAACTTGATGTAAAATCAACTTTTCTAAATGGCTACTTGCAGGAGGAGATTTTTGTAGAACAACCAGAAGGATTTGCTATCAAAGAAGAAGAAGACAAGGTGTATTTATTGAAAAAGGCTTTGTATGGCCTAAAACAAGCTCCAAGAGCCTGGTATAGTCGGATTGATGAGCATTTACTTAGTCTTGACTTCAAGAAAAGTCTAAGTGAATCAACTTTATATGTCAGAAGCACTAACACTGATTTTATTATATTTTCAGTGTATGTTGATGATTTGTTTATAACAGGAAATAATGCAGCTATGGTGAACCAATTCAAATCAGAAATGATGAAGGTCTTTGAAATGATAGATTTTGGAGAAATGTCATACTTATTGGGTATGGAAGTGCAGCAAAATCAGCATGGGATCTTCATTAGTTAACAAAAATATGCTAAGGAGATTTTAAAGAAATTCAATATGGAAGAATGCAAACAAATGGATACACCAATGAACCAAAAGGAGAAGTTTTGTATTGAAGATGGAGCTGAAAAAGTAAATGAAGGAGTCTATAGAAGTCTCATTGGCTGTTTAGTGTATCTCACAACAATAAGACCAGATATCATGTGTTCTATGAGCCTGTTGTCCAGATTTATGCATTGTGCAAGTGAAATTCATCTAAAAGCTGCCAAAAGAGTAATAAGATATATAAAAGGTACAATTGATTATGGTATTCAATTCACTCATTCTCAAAATTCTAAACTACAAGGTTATGCGGATAGTGATTGGAGCGACTGTTTTGATGACATGAAGAGTACTTTAGGTTACTGTTTTAATTTTGGTTCAGGAGTTTTCTCTTGGTGTGAAAAAAACAAGAGATTGTTGCATAATCAACTGCAGAAGTTGGGTATGTATCAGCAACTGCAGCTGTAAATCAAGCCTTATGGCTTAGAAAAATTCTAGAAGACCTACACATGGAGCAAACGAAAGCTACTGAGATTTATGTTGATAATCAAGCTATAATAGCCAAATCCAACAATCCAATTTTTTGTTGGAGAACCAAGCATTTCAAGCTCAAATATTATTTTTTAAGGGAAGTTCAAAAAAATGAAGAAATACATCTTGTCTACTGCAAAACAGAAGATCAATTTGTTGATATACTAAACAAGCCCTTGTCTAAAATGAAGTTTGAAAACTTGAGAAGAAGAATAGGTTTCTGCAGTAAAAGATGTAAGGAGGAGTGATGAAAGCCTCCTCATTTACTGCAAAAAGACTTGGTCTTTGGATTTGTTTACTTCAAGAAAAAATTAGTTCCAAAAAATTAGGAGTTGTTTGCAAATAAACCTGCAGTAGAATAGTTCATTTATTTTGATAAACATATCTTTATTTTCTGCAGATTTTTAGATACATTAGTTGTTCAAAATCTTGTATAAAAGGATGCTTCTTTTTCTAAAATAAATATACTAAATGGCAGTCCTCTTTTTCAGTAAAAACTCTTATCTTCTTTGCTCTTTATCAGTTTTTGGTTTGTCAAACAAACTCAAAATAGAAAATACAACAACAAATTATAATGAAACTCCTCTAAAACAACTTTTTGGTACAAAACCAAACTATACTCTCCTTAGAATTTTTGGTTATGCTTGTTGGCCTCAATTGAGACCATACAACTCTCATAAACTTTCTTTCAGATCTAAACAATTTGTATTTATTGGATATAGTTCTTATCATAAGGGATACAAATGTCTTCACATGCCAACTTGTCGTGTCTATATTTCATGTGATGTTAACTTTGATGAACTTATTTTTCCTTTCACAGAAAAATTATCCAAATTAATTGGAAATACATTGCCTTCAGCTGAGACTTCGTATTACAGAAGTGTAGTAGGTGCTCTTCAGTATTTGACACTCACGAGGCCTGATATATCTTTTGCAGTAAATAAAATTTGTCGGTTTTTACAAACTCCACTGATGTTCATTAGGCATCTATTAAGAGGATTATGCGCTATATTGTAAAGATATTCACAAGTTCTCCATAAACCCTCAATGAAGATTCATCAACCTAAGAACAAATTTGGGGATTTAGGGCAGGTGTGCAAGTCTGTGAGAAGTGTTTGAAAAATCGAAGAAGAAGAAGTTATCTAAGACACAAGTTCAAGACGGAAAGAATACACGTACATTAGTGAAGCACGTGGAAAGCACATGAGGAGAACATATGAGAAGCACATGTAGAGGAAATGAAGGACGCAGATACATAAGCTGAATACAATAACATCTCCTACATATATAAATACGTGTAATTAGTCTTACAAATACACACACATTACAGATACACGCAAATAGTTTTCTGATTCAAGAAAAGAGAGTGAGTTTTGAGAGTGCTAGAGTACTTACTAAGAGTATTATTAAAGGAAGTCTTGCAGATGTTTTAGAAACATTCCATCTCTTGTAACCATTCCTTTCTTGAAGATAGTGGAACCACAAATTGTGAGATCCTTAGATGTAGATAGCATTTAAGCCATTGAACCAAGTAAAATACCGTATTCTTTAATTTTTCTGCTACTATAATTTCTACCAAATCAAACCAAGTTTCCATCAGTCTTTGTGATAAAAGACAACAAAAAGATACAAAGGTCCTAACATCAGTGTTATCAGAGCCAATTCACAGTATTTTGAGCATTCAAGCATTAAAGACTCATCAAGAAGGTAAAGGTAATAACATACTGGTAAGCCTAAATCTTCATACCAATTTTCTAGTCTACTTATTACAGTCAAGACATTATCAAGAATATTGCTTTCTTGTCTTCCTAATCTTTTGTAACAAAATAGTGGGCAAAGAAATGGATGTGTTCACTGGTAAGGAAGATTTTACAATCTAGAAAATTCAAATGCAAGCCTTACTTGAATCTTATGATTGTTATGGTGCAATTGAAGATCAGTATGATACAGAGACAAATCCTGTTAAGAATCTAAAGTTGCAAAGACTTGCACATTGCAAGTTAATGCTTCATTTATTACCTACAGTAATTAGAAAAGTGCAGAAGTGGAACACTGTAAAGAAATTATGAATGAAACTTGATGAACTTTATGCTAAAAGATGTTTGCCTAACAAGATGACTCTGTTACATAATTTGGCCTATTATAAAATGAATACTATTGTTTCTCTTATTGATAATTTGGATTACTTCTTTAAATTAGTTCAAGATTTAGAAGCTATAGGTGAAAAGATCTCAGAAAATCACCAAGCAGTGGTAATTTTAAAATTCCTACCATTAGACTTTAATGCCTTCAAGAAGGTGATTAAGCATATCAGTGGAGAATCTCTCACTGTCAAGCGGGTGCTAGACTTACTAATGGAAGAAATAGTGGACAAAAATCCATTCAGGAAGGATCCAGAAGTTATGTTTATAGATAATAAACTCACCAAAAGAACAGTAAGAAAGAAAATTGGCAGAAAGGGAATAGCAAAGACAAGCAATCCAAAGACAATGCAGAAAAGAAGAAAAGGACTAAAGGCAAAAAGTGCCTCTACTGTTATAAAGAGGGGCATTTTTCCAGAGACTACAGAAAGAAGAAAAGAGCCAAGGTTGTATAAGGTGGAGATTCTGGAAATGTGGAGAAACCTGAAAAATCTAGTGGGGATGAGTTGTTGGCAGTTACAGAAGACAGTGAAGATCTCAGTAAAGAGTGGATCTTTGACTCAGGCTGTACAATGCATGTCACTCCTCACAGAGATTGGCTCACCACATTCGAACCAGTGAATGCCAAGGTGAAGATGGCAGACTCGGGACAACAGTAGGTTAAAGGTATTGGAAATGTCTCCATCAATATGTTTGATGGAAAGAAAAAGACCTTAACCAATGTTAGATTTCTACTTGGAGTAAGGAGAAATTTGATATCTGAAAGCATTTTTGATAAGCAAGGTTTTTAGATTAGATCTAAGGATAGACTTAGAGAAATCCTAAAGGATGGAAGAGTGATCATAAGAGGAGTTAAAAGAGGTGAGCTCTAATATATAATAGGCACTACTGAAGTGAACCTAGCTATTAGAAATGGAGAACCTGATTCAACTAAGCAATGACACTCTTAAGACATGCAGGGAACAAGAGTTTGTTACATCATTCTAAACAGGGACTGATTCTAGAAAAAGACATAAAGAAGATGGAATTCTGTGAATCATGTGTGCTAGGAAAGCACCACAGAAAAAGTTTTCAGAAAGGAGCAAAGAGGGCTAAAGAGATCATGGAATATGCACACAGTGATCTCTAGGGGCTAGCTCAAGTGTCCACTATAGGAGGGAACAGATTTTTCATGTCCATTATAGATGATAAGTCTAGGAAATGCTAGGTCTATCCTATGAAAAGGAAAGATGAAGTATTAGAAATCTTCATCAAGTGGCATACAATAATGGAAAATCATATAGGAAAGAAGTTGAGATGCCTAAGGATAGATAATGGACTGGAATACTGCAATAAGGAATTTGAAGACTAATGCAGTAAGAAAGGCATACAGAGGCATAAAACAGTTAGAGCAACACATCAGTAGAATGGTGTAGCTGAGAGGCTCAATAGAACACTCCTAGAAAAGACCAGATGTATGCTACTATCATCAGGGTGTTCACAATCTCTATAGGGGGAAACAATTAAAACTACAGCCTACTTAGTAAACAGACTACCTACCTCTGCTAATGAGTACAAAACTCCATAAGAAGCCTGGAATGAGAAGAAGCCTAATTTGACTCACTTAAGAGCCTTTGGATGTACTGCCTATGCACATTAAAAGGAGGATAAGTTGGAATCTAGAGGAGTAAAAGGAGTATTCCTAGGCTATCTAGAAGGAGTTAAAGGTTACAAAGTCCTACTACTCCAACAGGGAGGTTTCAAATCCATTATTAGTAAAGATGTGATCTTTAAGGAAAATGAATTGTCTTTGTTGTGCAGGAATTATGCAGACTCTAACCTACAAGAGGAAGTTCAGAAGCAACTGAGATCATCAAGTACTTCAGTCCCCTTCTATGTGCCACTAGAAACAGAAGCAGAAGAAGACTACACATAATCACATGATGTGGAACCTTTGCAAGGCCTTATTCATCATAAACAAGGTACTGAAGAAACAAAAGGTGAAAGTGAGGAAAAAATCTCACAGACAGCTGTAGATGGCTCACATAAAGACTTACAAGACTATCAGCGCAGTAGAGACAGACAACCAAGACAGAGAATTCCTAATAGGAGGTACATTGACTCTAATTTTGTTGAATTTGCATGTCTTGTTGCAGAATCCAGAGATTGTAGGGCACCAGAAACCTATAAAGAAGCTATGAGCAGAAAGGATGCTGAACAGTGGAAGTTGGCTCGTAAGAAGGAATATTCTTCTCTAATGAAGAATATGACTTGGACATTAGTGCCTAAGCCACCTAAAGAAAATTTAATAGAAAACAGTTGGCTGTTTAAGCTAAAAGAAGGAGTTACAGAAACAGAACCTAGGATATACAAGGCTAGGCTTGTAGCAAAAGGATATAAGCAGAAGGAGGGAGTTGACTATAAAGAAATTTTCTCACCGGTGGTGAAGCAACAACCATAAGACTCATCCTAGTGCTAGCTACAATTTATGACTCGGAAATCCATCAAATGGATGTCAAAACAACCTTCCTATATGGAAAACTTGAGGAAATTATCTACATGAAGCAACCAGTTGGTTTTGTGGACAAGTAAAAACCAGATCATGTCTGCCTATTACATAAATCCCTATATAGGTTAAAACAAGCACCTAGGTAATGAAATAAGAAGTTCCATAAGGTTGTTACTAGTATGAAGTTCACTAGAAGCCTAAATGATTACTACCTATACTATAAGGACCTAGGAAAGACAAAATCAAAGTTTATGCTAGTCTATGTGGATGACTTAATCATTACTGGAAAGGATCTAAGCAGAATTGAAGAGGTAAAGAATGCACTATGCAAACACTTCGAGATGAAGGATATAAGAGAAGCATAAAAGCTTATAGGAATGCAAATAATCAAAAATAGGAGGGAAGGAAAGCTATGGCTCATTCAAAGGAACTACACCATAAAAGTTCTTGTTCAGTTCAATATGGAATAAGCAAAACCAAGTTCTGTCCCTATAGGATCACACCTTTATATGTCATAAAAGTTTTTTTAGATGCAGATTGGGCAGGATGCCTTTATGATCAATGTTCTACTGGAGGTTTTGTTGTATTTTTTGGTTTTAATCTTATGTCATGGAGCTTAAGGAAACAACCTACGATGTCTAGATCTAGTATCGAGTCAGAATACAAGTCATTAGCGAATGCTACAACTAAAGTAATATGGATTTAGTCACTACTTAGAGTAACTTGACGTTTTCCAGCCGAGACCACCTTGTCTATGGTGTGATAATTTCGAAGCCACATACGTGGATGTGAATCTTATGTTTCATGGATGTACTAAGCATATTGAAGTTGATTTTCACTTCATAAGAGAAAGAGTTGCTCGTGAGGGTTTGGAAAACAGGTTCATTTCTTCAAAGGAACAGGTTGCAGATATATTTACAAAGCCATTACCAACGTATCTCTTTAACTAGTTTCGTAACAATCTCAATCTATTCTATAAAGTTAAGATTGAAAGGGCCTATTAGAAATATATGATTGTGATTATAGCAAACCATGTCAACAGTTAACTAGGTCTTTAGGAGTCAGCTTAGGAATTTTGTTAGTCACGAACTAAATCGTGTGATAAGCCATTATCAGACTTGTTTTGTGGATTGTTGTAACATATTTTTCTATAAATAGAATACTACTCTCTGGGCGTTGTGTGTGGCAAAATATAAGTGTTTTTACACTACTATCTTTTTTTAAATATACTTCTTATTTCTTTTATTCTAAGATCTTTTGCAAAAAAGCATGTCTATATAAAGGATTGGCATCAAATGGTCGTAAACAAATTATGAGAAGCATTTTTGGTAAAAGTCTTAATACAATCGTCTCATTCTCTTCTTTCATTTAAATTGCTTTCTTTTCTTTTAAGCTTTGAGTGGCATGCCTCTTTCTTTCCTTCTTTCTTCTTCTTCAAAGTTTATTACTAAGGAGAAAAAGCTTGAGTTATCAATATTTGAAACCAAACAAAACACCATTTTGTTTCATTCAACAAGTTGCCAAATTAAGATTCCCTATGCTTAAGGTTGTTTTCCCTTAAACTTTGTACGATTTTATAATTATAGCTTGAAGTTTAAAGTATAATAATAAAATACTCAAACTTTCAATTTTTCTACAAAAATAACCTGACATTAGTCTTTTCATTGTCACATCAGCTTTTGTTATGATATAATTAGAATGTCAAGTATCATTTGTCATGAGAGAGTTTAGTAAGATAATATTAAAGAAAAAAAAAACAAAGAACCTGACCTATCCCTTACGTCAGCTACTAAAGTGGCATTATTTGCAGTTTCTTGTCAAGAAAAAGTGATGAGAAAATATTTATTTATCTTCTTCATAATTTAATTTCTTTTCTCCTTCCCTTCATGCCTGTGAAGCCGACCTAACAAGATTGTGTCAATAACTGAAAGATTTTACATGGATCCAAGAGCTATCCTAGATAATGTAATCAATAATATTAACACTTTTGGTGTTAACTAAGAAGTGGACACACAAATCTTACATGTTTTTCTATGATTATCAAAGATTATCTATGCCCCCGTATACACATATGAGCATCAATATAACTTGCTTCTGGTTTTTACAACCAGAATCATTTAGACTTCTGATAAGATTTTTTAAGGTTACTATAATATCAGAGCATGAATGTAAAAAGATTAAGTCATGTTTATAAATTTAGATTGTGGATTTAATAATTGCATTATTTTGAGTATATTTCACTGGAAGAGGAGAATTTGCAGAACGCCAAATGAATCAATACTTCCTTAGGATGCCCACTCTATATTAAACCTTCGCATTCATACTATTACTTTATAATGATATGAACTCTTTGATCTCTCTCTATGTACCAAAAATTAGCATAGATGCTTCCCAGATTGACAATGATAACTGAGGAATTTAATGTTGCAGTCTATATGATCAACAAAGGTAATTATCATTTATGAAAGACTAAATGGCCTCCAAGATCACCTGTTTGTGAACTATTTAGTTCAAACTGATACAAAATTGTCCCAAGTATATATTTATGTTAGATGTCATCTAAATTTGGTAACTCATGAATTGGTTCACTGTTGCAGTTATAGCTGACCCAAATGGAGGAGTACTCATATCAGATCCTAAAAAGCCAATAGGAGGCCACGTGCTTGCTTATGCAGCCATAGTTTGATGTTCAGGAAAGGTAAAGATGAACAATGGGTCTGTAAAGTGTTTGATGCACCAAATCTACCTAAGGCTGAAGTAATATCCTTTTTATTGTTCTCGTTTACTTCTCTTTTATACTTTGATTAGCTAAATCACTTTCCATGAAATAAGATTAGTGCATTAAAACTATACAAGGACATCATGGTCTATAGTTCCACCAGTAACAGAAAAGAGTCAGTGTGCCGAAATTATGATTTGCTTGCGAATGTTGGGAAGAACACAATGTGTGTGGTAGAAGGGAGGGCATTCGAAGAGTGTTCTAAGTGAGATGAAGAAGGGAGAAGGGGCAAACTCCTCACTTAACGAGGAATGGCCTAAATGGTATAAACTCCTCACATGAGGCTCTCCTTTACAGGAGATCTTGAGTTCGAATCACGCAAAAGGGGGGGATATGGGAAATTTTCCTTGTTGATGATCCTCTAACTCCCTGGGTAAAGCTCCTTGATCGGATCAATTACGGACGCCTCGCTTCTAGCGGCAGTTTGGGAGTTGAAGCTACTAGGAAACTCGAGGGCTGCTGGAACCTGATGCTGAGTAGGGCCAACGATCAATCAGTAGTTGACCAATCAAGTATTGTTAGAATATAGCCAAGTGACACACGCAGACGACAAATTGGCACAACAAGTGACACTCGCAGACAGCAAACGTGATGTACAGCAACAACCATGAATTGTACAACTATTAAGGACAATAGAAAAGAAAAGAGTGACACGTTTAACGAATAGCAAATAGACACACCATAGCATAGTATTGTCCTTTATCTTCCTTTTTATGTATATAATCAATGATGTGCAACAACATTTTTTTTCATGTTTTTACACATCAATAGAAGAATATACTATTCTTCTTCAGACAATCTCCAAAATCGGAGCTTTTCTTGCATAGTATCAGAGACTACAACTCTCGATCCGGCAACTCCCTAAATCCAAACATTAATATCAGAAAACCCAAAATGGATAACGAAACCGAAGAGACTGAATAAGTGAGTAACACACAAAACCACCCCGATCTCGACTCACTAAACACGTCGCTGGCAGATAACCCAGGCAGCATCCTAGTCAATACACCCCTAGACGACACCAATCACCTATCATAGAGCCGCTCGATGCTCATATCATTGAGAGCTAAGGATAAACTTGGGTTCATAAGAGGTGAAATCAAGAAACCCACAAACGATGAAACTTTGGCTAGGAAATGGGAGACGACGAACAAGATGGTTATTGCCTGGATTCTCAACACCCTCACTAAGGAGATAGCAGACTCATTTCTTGCAGTCACGACGGCAAGCGACCTATGGGAAGAGCTCAAGGCCAGATATGGTGAAAGCTCTAGACCTCATGTGTACCAATTGGTCCAGGAAGTAAATAGTCTAAGACAGGGTAACGATTTAGTTACCATTTACTTTATGAAATTAAAAAAATTATGGAACGACATTGATTGTTTTATGCCTATTAAAACTTGCGAGTACGAAGTATCTAAGCATAATGCTGAAGTTGTTAGTGGTGGAAAGTTAATGACTTTTTTGCTGGGATTGAAAGAAGAGTATGCTAGTGTAGTGAGTCAGATCATTTTAACAGATCCATTACCACCAGTGAGTAAGGCTTTTTCCATGATATTTACAGTTGAAAAACAAAAAATTGTTTCTGTTGATACTAACAATATGGGACAGATGGGAGTTGCTTTATTAGCAACTACTAGAAACATGAAGAAGTAGAATAGCGGAAGTAAGGAAGGGTGGAACAGGAGGGGCAATATAAGAAAAGAGGAGAAATATTGCAATTATTTCCATGAGAAAGGACATCTCAGAGAGACATGTTTTTTGTTGCATGGGATACCTGATTGGTACAAGGAGTCACAAAAGAAGAAGAAAGAGGGAAAGAAGGAATTTGCAGCTGTCGTGAGTGAGAAGAATGCAACAGATGTCTAAGCATCAAATAGGACAGATGAGAACACAGGGGTGGATGTCGAATCTTTGGCCAAACAAGTCCAACAACTTATGAGTTTCATCAACGTTAAGAGTATTTCGGAACCTAATCATGTCACATTTAACAGTTTTTCAGGTATGCCTCATACTTCATTCCTCCTTAATGATAATTACGATAGTGATTCATGGGTCGTCGACTCAGGCGCCTCAACCCACATGTGCAAACACCCTCACATACTTACCAATAAAATCAAAAACCCCTCCGTAAATCCTGTGTTACTACCTGACAGAAATTACAGACCCGTTACTCATGTCGATGAAGCAAGATTGTCACCCTCTTTAGACTTAAAAAATGTGTTGTGTATACCCATGTTTCATCATAACTTGATATCCGTTCACAAAATAGCCACCCAAAATAACCTAGCTGCGATATTTGTTGATGGAAAAGTTTTTTTGCAGGACCCGTAGACTGAGTACGTAGTAACGATATGCGAGGCAGAGGGTGGAATTTACAAGTTAACGTCGAGAAATTTTTTGCCAAAAAAAGCCTTGAAAGGTCCCTCACTAAGTTTCTATTTAAACAATATCTTAGCATATCATGTATGTGACAGTTTTGAGTTATGGCATCATCAGTTTAGACACACGTCAAAAAAAGTTAACACATTTACCCGAATTAAATGTAAAGATCCCATTGAACCATTTGTGTGATATATGCCATTTAGCCAAACAACAATGAAAACCATTCCCTAAACACATAATAGTTGCCATGAAACCATTCGAACTCATTCACATAGATTTGTGGGATTCGTACAAAACTCCCAATATTGATGGATCAACTTTCTTTGTTACAATAGTTCATGAGTATTCGCGTGCGACTGGGATTTACTTGATAAATAGTAAAGCCCAAGTGCATGGCGTACTCAAGACCTACATCAATATGGTTCAAACCCAATTTGGCCTACCTATTGTCAATATACGCACAAATAATGGATATGAGTTTGTAAACCAAAAATGCAGTAACCTGTTTAATAGCAAAGGGATCCAACACCAAAGATTATGTCCATATATCCCATAACAAAATGGTGTTGTCGAACGAAAATACAAGCATTTACTCCAAATAACAAGAGCATTAATGTACCAAGCTAACTTACCACAAAAGTTTTGGAGGGAAGCAATATTAACCTCGACGTTCGTCATAAACTGACTACCAACCAAAACCTTAGGATGGTTAACACCTTATGAAAAACTTTACAACAAAAAACCTACATTAAACTCCTTACGAACATTTGGATGCCTATGTTATGCCACAAATACCAAACCTTTCAAAGAAAAACTTGAACCAAACGCCCACAAATGTTTGTTTTTAGGGTACGTGTCTAGCCAAAAAGCTTACAAATTGCTAAATCTCAAAACTGGTAACATACTGATATCTAGAGATGTGTCATTTTATGAGACCATATTCACTTATCAAAATGAAGTCCACTACCCACAACCTACAAAGCCCACATTTACCTTGATTTTACAATGGACAAAACCTAGAACCTTGAATTTATAATAGACAAAATCCAGAAACGTCGTGAGTTGGACAGCACAAAAGAAGTGACAGCAAAAATGAAATACTTGTCCCCATGCATGTTCACACTGACCCACAAACACAAAACCTACCCGACACACCCACCATACCATGTTCCACAACAACTTCATCCCCTACATCCCAAAACCAGCCACCCCTTCATGTAAACTGACGAATACGATTTCGACCTAGATATTTAGATGACTATATCTCTTGTGTCACAACCACCACTCCTAACCGCATCACTGCTACATCATCCGCACAAGTCAGTTCCCAACCTTTGAAAACCCAAAAATTGCGTTTAACCAAGCTTTTTTATCCTTCATGGCAAACGTATCGGCAGATTATGAACCACTATCGTATGAATCAGCCAAGGAGGACCCATTGTGGGTCAAATCTATGAATTACGAGTTAACTATGCTGAAGAAAAATGAAACTTTGTCAACTGTGGAGCTTTCTCCAGGAAAAAGGGTCCTGGAAACAAAGTGGATTTACAAAATAAAAAGGAATCCCAACAGTACAGTCGAACGGAGGAAAGGTAGACTTGTTGGGAAAGGATTTAATCAAAGAGCAGGGATCGATTACGCTGATGTCTTCTCTCTTGTGGCGAAAGTGACAACAATCCGAATACTACTCGCCATGGCAGCTGCAAAAAACTAGCCAGTTGAACATTGTGATATAAACAACGCGTATCTTCATGGACAAATAGATGAAGATATCTATATAAAACCTCCACAAGGATACGAAGTCCAGAATGGATAAGTATGCAAGTTGCGCAAATCTTTATACGGGTTGAAACAAGCGGGTCGACAATGGAATAGGGAGATCACAAACACTCTTAAAGAAATCAGCTTCTCTTAGTCAGAATCGGATAACTGCTTATTCACTATAGGTACAGGAGAATCATTTATTTCGATAGTTATTTATGTTGATGATCTACCAACATCAACTGTTGGTTGGGCCTGATGAACATAATATAAAATCTGTTAAAGACCACCTACACAAACAGTTCACGATCAAAGATCTTGGAAGTGCTAAATTTTTTGTGGGTGTGGAAATAGCTAGATTTGAAGATGGAATGCTGTTATCACAGTCATGGTATATCAAGGACATAATAAGAGAAGCTGGGTTAGATGGTTTAAAATCAGCAAGAGTGTCAATCACTCAAGGTACTAAGCTAAATGTTGATGAAGGGGCTTTATTACCAAAACCAGGAAAGTATAGACAAATTGTTGGCTAGCTGCTATATTTGAACTTCACATGACTAGATGTCACATATGCCGCCCAACAGTTAAGCCAATTTAATACAGCCCCTCGGCAGACACATTGGGACGCGTTGACCCAAGTTCTTCGTTACCTTCATGGAATAGTCAACAAAAAACTATTTTATGCTGTGCAGGACAACCCACAACTACGAGCATTTTCAGATTCTGATTGGGCAAGTTGTGTTTTTTCGAGGAAGTTAATCACAGGCTATTGCATTTTTTATGGAGATACTCCAATATCATGGAAAACTAAGAAACAACAAACTGTCAGTAAGTCATCAGTAGAAGCAGAATATCGAAGCATGGCCAGTACTGTATGTGAATTAAGATGGATTTCTTACATCTTGCGAGATTTGCAAGCCCACATCAACCAACCCATACCCCTTTACTGTGATAATACTGCAGCTATTCACATTTCGGAAAATCCCGTCTTTCACAAAAGAACCAAGCACGTAGAAATTAATTGCCATTTAGTTTGTAACGCGATCAAAGAAGGTTTCATATGCACCACTCATCTACCATTAAAACACCAGCTAGTTGACAGTTTTACAAAGCCTCTAACGACAGATATGTTCAACACGGCCATTGGCAAGTTGGGACTCGTAGATGAGTCGCCAACTTGAGGAGGGGGTGTTAGAATATAGCCAAGTGACACACACAGACGACAAATTGCACAACAAGTGACACTCGCAGACAGCACCAGTGTGGAAAAACATGATGTACAGCAACAACTATGAATTGTACAACTATTAAGGACAACAGAAAAGAAAAGAGTGACACGTGTAATGAATAGCAAATAAACACACCATAGCATAGTATTGTCCTTTGTCTTCCTTTTTGTGTATATAATCAATGATGTACATTAGCATTTTTTTCATGTTTTTACACATCAATAGAAGAATATACTATTCTTCTTAAGACAATCTCCAAAATCGGAGCTTTTCTTACAAGTATGTGACGACTTCTTGTGCGCATAAGTGTACAGATTACGTAAGAACCTGAGGGATCTTAGGATTCCAGATTTATATCCTCTAGAGCTCATAGGGTGGGGTCTTAGGGGCTTAGGATTAGTCCGGCTAAACTAGGATACGTAATGTAATCCAAAAAAAAAAAAGGAGAAGGGGAGAAAGTTAAAGTTCGTTTTTTGTTTTTAATATTTTTTAATATAAAATTTTATTGTGACTTTTTAAATTTTAAGCTATAATTACAAATCTTTCGTAATTAACCTGCAACTTTGGAATTTAATTAAATATGCATATTCAATTTCACCAATATGAGATCTCTTGAGGTTAAGTTTTAACATTTGATAATGAAGATATTAGGAAGTTTCATTGTTATTATTAATTTAACACTACGCCACTCTGTATCTCGTGTTTGTGTTTGACAGTTCTGAAAATGAGCTCGCAATGCTTGATCTCATACAAGGTTAGTTACTGAGCATGGAATCTTAGAACTAAAAGATATCAGTGACATTTCTGGGACTTAGTTATGAGCAACTGGTTGGTTAAGTACCGCTCATAATCAAAATGGCTTCTGATTTCCATGATTACGTGTTGTCTTTGTTAACTAAACAATTTTGGACTGCTAATTTCGCTGCACTTTTGTTCAGTAGCAGAATCAGAATATGCAGACTCATACTTGCTGATAAGCTCATAAATCGAAACAAATGCAAATCTGACAACTATATGTGGTACCTAGTTAGTGAAGTCTTTAATCAGCTCTTAAGACTTATGATGGTGGTACCAATGATACTTTGTTATTAAGTACTATCTTAATCCTTAATGAATAGTTGAAAGTACTATTTTAATCCTTAATGAATAGTTGAAGTGTTTGGCAATCTTCCATGGGAGTTCTTCTTGGAAGTCTAGGAATTATTATTCTGAGTTACAATTTTGGCATGTCTCTTGACCTCTTTTGGTGTTTCGATCAAGCACAGGAAACTATGTTGAGTTGCTGAAAAGCTTAACGATACCACTGGAAGCACAAAAATACTTAAAAGATTAACTGAATAAATATTATTGTTTACTGTCTGATAGTTTCTGTATATTAAGTTTTTTTTTTACCAGTTCACTATTTTTAAGTGGGTCATAGATGAAGAACAAAAGTAGTTAAAATATTGAAGTTATATGCTACAAAATGGGAATGGAATTATGCTCGTCATTTAATCCTGTTCAAACTACATATAGCTACAAATTTTGATTTATTGCCCCAGCTCGTAATGTTTATAGCTCTTTGAAGCTTGGATTAATATGGAATTTTTCTGTCGTGCTTTCTTTTGGCATCAGTCTTTGTGGAAACACTGGACAAGTGCTTCAGAAACGTATGTGAGCTTGACATTGTGTTCAATCATAATAAGGTTTATATCTCTGTCAATGTGCACGAGAATGTAGATATTCGTGAACTGCCTTTGGACCCAACTGTTCTAGGTTGGTTGGTTGCAAGTATTCTGAAAAGTGCATTGGTTTTATGTCATTTGGGTTGTATTCCTTTTGTTTGCAATGCGTCACTGTAAGTGCTACTGAACACGGGAAGACACTTAGCTAGCCAAGGGTTTTCACAGTCGATTTTTGTAGCAATTTGAGTCATATTTCTGTATCATAGTGATTATTCTTATCAAACTGTTTGAAATGGGGGCAATAGTTATAACGTGAGGGAAAGTTTGGTATCACATTATCTTTTCATTTTGGTTCTAATTTCATGATTTTAGTTTTCCATGTTAATTTTTAGGAAACAAGCTTTCTGGTACTTAAACAGCACCCCGCTCTGAACTTTTATTAATAATATTAATAATTATATTACTTAGGGATTTCATTCACATTACGTAAAGAATAGAATTTCGCTGATGATACGGTTATTTGATAGTGTTATTTAGATTTGCTTTTACTAATGATTAAGCGACATTTAGATTTTTGCAAATTTGAATTGTTGTATAGGTCGGTTTAATATTAAAGTTGGTATTTTATAGCTATATGTATTAATGATTTGTGTAACGGAAAGAATTCAAAAGTTATAAAAACTGATGTAAACGGCAAATGGAATTAAAACGTAACCAAATCGGTAATTTGATTCATAACCAACAGGAAAACCGAAAAATAGAAACATAAGTGATAGCCTTATTATGGGCTGGGCTTTGGAAGACGTTGGGCTTGATCAAGCCTAAAATTGCATACTAAATGCCAACTCTGTAAGCTGTTATGAGCTCGAGCTGGTGTAGACGTAAGATGTGAAGTTTGCCCGAACGGATGATCGTGCTAACAAAGAGGACGCACGTGAGCTAAGAATTTGCATGTTTGAAACATAATCCAAGAGCAATGCACAACCGAGCCAAGATGTTGGCGGGGAACAAGCGGAGAATGTTTGGGGGTTGATTTAAGTTAATTGTTCTTAACATCTTGAAGAACTACACGTGCAGCGTTGCGTCCAGGTGCGCCCATCACTCCCCCTCCTGGATGGGTTCCACTTCCGCACAGGTACAATCCTGGGACAGGAGTCCTATAACTTGACCTGTGCTCACAAAAGCCAAAAAGGAAAAAGAAAAAAAAGGCTTGAAACATTTATTAGGGAAATTAGTCGCCAATAATAGAACTGTGTATATATTCTTGTTAAAGTTTACCATCCTTTCAAAGGTCGCATTAGGAAAAGAGAATCTAAACCCATGGCACCGTGAAATATATTCCCTCCTGCGTAATCATTCAAATAACCGTAGCTCATCAATTTATTAATGGAACAAATTCAAATTTAAAATCACCCACAGACCTTTTAAATTAAAGTGTACAGTAATTGTCTATTGGAAAAATACTTGACAGGACATTCTTTTAAATGATAATTTTACTTATAATAGAAACCCTTCGCATAAAAGGCAGGCTTAAGAGCTTAAAATGATATATCCTAAATTATAAACTTTTACAAATATTAACTATATTTCCAGCTTTCATTTTACAAAATGTCTGTTTATGTATTCTAATTAGTAATATAACTCGACACAAAAAATTCAATACTTGAAATTTTAACCTGAAAATTTGTAAAAGTATGCATAATGATCTAATGCATCATCAGGAAAATTTTTAAAAAATATCTGACAAACAATTATCTTCTATAATTTTGTAAAGGCCGAAATTTTGAAAATTTATAAAAATTAAAACGCAAGTCTAAATATTGCTGAATATTGTAAGGCACCTTT
>JAOQMS010000178.1:26435161-26451178 GCA_027563885.1 Erythroxylum longipes | reverse complement strand
AATTGGTGCATAAAAAAATCTTAGGCCATTTTACAAAATTTACTGGAATTTGTTATTTACATGTTTTGTGGGGATGATTTTGAACACTTAATATAGTGAGAGCCAACCATATGTCCTCTCTGCAAGTTTTGTAGTCTTGTAGCTTATTCACAAACTCTCTGTTGGAGCAGCTAAATTGAGTCATTTTAATGTTGTTTATGTTGTATAAGCTTAGCTTGAGTAAATAAAATCCCCTTTATTTTCCAAAAAAAAAATCAGCTTTGAAACTGAGGTTAGCAGCTTTTAGGTGAAGAGATATAGGCCCGTTTAACCTGATTCCAAATGCAGCAGATCAAATGCATATTTGGCTGGCTAAATTCTGAGGCAATAATTTTGCAGCCAGTTGGAAATTTTGTAGATATATCCCTAAATTCCGAAAGTACCTGTTAGGCCAATTTCCCTTTCAAGATCAGGTGGAGTCAACATGTCGTAACCAATGACTGTTGAGCTGAAGCCACGAGCGTATTCATCAATCAGGGAGAAGCATCTTTGTGCAAACGAATCCTAAGTAACATTGGATTTAAAGAAGTTCAATAGATGTGGCAAAATTACAATGACTCGATGCCTGTCTAGTTCCGACAGACATATGGAAAGGCAACGGCTCGTATTCTTGACAACTAAAAGCCTGGCAGTATTGCCATATGCGCAAGATAATAACATAAAGAGTTGGAAAGTGCAGGAAAAAGAATTTCCCTGAGTAATTAAAAGGCGAAGCAGAAATAAAAAGTTCTTCGGTTCAACTTACCCTGTAAACAGGATCATCCCAGCTTCCATCCGATGGCTTGTATGGTGTGTATTGAACAAATAAGTTGATGACATGCTTACCTACCAACACAGATTGAGTAATGTAAATAAGGAAACAACAATAGATTTTAGCATCGCTTTTGGTTGAGAATATTGGAAGATAATTCCAGAGGCAAGTCTCAGAACGCATATAATGGTTCAGTTTTTATTCAGCCCAAGGAGGAAATACAATGCAATAAACTGAAGATATAGAATATGCAATATCATAAAATAAAGAAAAAAGTGGAAACGTACCATGTGGAGAAATAGTCTTGTCCAGTACGGAAGGAATTGTCATTTCAATAACTGGTCTTCTGGATGACCACCCGTTTACTACATCTCGACAGGCCAAATCAATCTCCTCCATACTTCGAAAGAGAGAGAGGGAATATTTTTAGGCCATACAGAATTATAACTGTTAATTGAGGAGTTGTAAACAACCCATGGTTTACAACCCATGGCCACAAGCATCCACAACTAGAACTATAGTAAACTTGGAAATGCGACCGTCCACCGGTAGCAGCGAGCAGTTGTATGGCACAACCTAATTCTTATTCTAGTTCGAAAGTTATCTTTTCTTAACTTCTATTATATAAACAACTTAAAGCATAGTAGACGAAAGAATTAGTAAAGCAGGCTAAGCTTTGAAAGCTTTACTTATACAAGTTTTTTATACTCCCAAATGAAAGATTAGATGAGAGCTTTTAGGCCACAGAAGTGCTGAGTTTCTGCATGTATCAGAAAAGTCCATATATAAATCAAAAACATACCTCTCGGACCCAATGTGAATGGTACCTATATGCTGAGGACCTGCATCAGGATAATTCAACTTGCAGCATTGAAATTGAGGCAATTTATCAACAGCTAGGTTTATCTTTGTGGTTGCCTGTATCAGCAATCGAATTTCTAAGCTTTTCGTTGAGATAGAAACTATAATAAGTAATAGCATCAAACTAATTAGAGTCAAAACAATGGATCTTACAGAGCTATAGTCACTCTGTTTCAACGCACGAACCAATTCATCAGGAAGAACATCAGTTGGCACCAAGTCCTGTCGCATGTAAAGTACAAGCTAACTGCCTCAATAAAGGTTTCGCTTTGCTTTTTTTTTTTTTTCTCTGGAAAGCAATTTCTTTTTGCTTCGCCAACCGGACAAAATTACAAACAAACCAAATCAACATTTTACCATGAAAGTTTTATAAGGAGTCGCATTTGACAGAACAATTGAAGAGAGTACTCGTGTACCATCAGCCAATAATACCTACAGAATATTGACCATGCTCATCAAATCTAACTAGTTTTATAAACCCTGTTCATTGAGACAAACACAGAGAAAACTAACCCCGTTCACTTTGCCAGAGTCATTGATCGTCACATGTGAAACCTAATTAAAGAAAAAGAAAATAGAAAAGCAAGTGTTAGATAAGTCATCCAATTACAAATTCAAACACCAAAAGTTGAGTAACAGAAAATTTTAAGTAAGACTGAAGCTATATATAACACTGCCCACAAATCAAAGACAACTTAGACCATAGTATCTTTTTGTAACCTTTCAGTCCTTGATTGGCAAAGAACAAAATGTCAAAAGCACTAATGATTAATGAAGCATGGAAAAACATATTGTGCGCTTCAGCATATAGTGTGCTAGCTATTCAACTGGTCTACCTCTGCATTTGTGAAAATTTGTGCTCCAGCTTCCCTAGCAGCATTACCAATAGCCAAAGATACTGAGCCCATTCCACCCTCAACATACCTACAGACAACATAAATCTCATGTGTCCAGTATAGTTGAGAGAGAGCTCTTACACATCCAACCATATCTGAGATGATTATTTTGAAGAGTAGAATTGGAGGTTGGTAAGAAACAATGACCAAATCATAGCATTAATTTGGAAATTAGTTTAAGATAAAGGTGTTTGTTAGTTTAAAACAAGAAATTTTCATGTATGAGCATTAGCTTGAAATCTATTAAATTTCACGAGGAAACAGAAGGACAGAAGTAAACAGGCATCCTCAACCATGTCATGGATCTTGTTTAAAACTAACATCTTATTGACTTGATGCTACTTAACACTTCATTCTGAGGTTGATCTTTAGCAAAATTATATAGCATCATTTAGTTAGATTTTCATTCCCGGATATTTCTTCAACTTCCTGGAAGTCCCAGAAAAGAAAAACATTGCATGACTATTTACAGATCAGGAATGGGGAGAGAAGGATAATAGGCAATTTACAGATGCTGTAACTTTGATGCACAATTTATATTCATCATGCCAGAGTGCAGATACGTACGACCAAATTCCACGATCCCCATCAGTTTCTCCCATCACATGATGGAGCAGAACATATCCACTTCCTGGCGTATGCAGACTGCCCTGCAAAATAGTGGTCGAAGAAAGGATCAAATGATCAGTAACTGCTTCTAAATGTTTCAAAATGTAGAGTCCATTTATTGGAACAAACAAAGGACAGATCATTTCTTCACCTCGTAAAAGAAGGAAACAACATAAGAATAACTTGTAGTACGTGTTTGCTTTACATATTAAAAGGAGATACATTTACAACTAACAATCTCCTATATAGCTATAGAATCTTACCGTAGTACCTATTACAGCATCCGTTCCAAGTGTCGCCTTTAGAACATCACTCTGTGCATTCAGGGGTAGAAAAACAATAAGCTAATAAGCACAATATAATGGAATTTATTTGAAGTATTCAAACACTAGCATAGTAAAGAGGCATAAGTACAAGAAACAAGTTCAATTAAGCACCTCTTCTCAACTTCTTGAACTGTCAGATTTTGTGGATTAATCATGGACAGGGAAGTACAAGATTATGATGTCGCCAAAAGTTACAAGTAATCAAGACAACCAGGATAAGACCCTGGTGATCTCACTTAAAAGGTATAATAGCCACTAACAAAATAGAAAAAGAAGTGAACAGATGGTCTTTACACAGAAACATTGATCGAAAACAAGATCTGAAGCTATTGGTTCATACTGTCCTGATTATCTGTGTTTCATCCAGCAATTGGCAAATTAAGTATATGAACAAGAAGAAACTCCCTTAACAACAATATCAAGGAAATATGGAGTTAAATGACAACCTCAAACCAGCTATTTAGGACCTTTGAAGCTGGTGAAAGTAATAGGTCCAAAAAGTCCCTGAAACTCGAATGAAAGTCTCAATGGTAAGTCTGACTGAAAAACTGAAATTTCTTAAAGCTAAGAAATCTACAAAGACACTTGTATGTTACACTCAGGTAAGTTAAAAAATGCTCTTACACAATATCTCTCTGACCTAAGGACACAGCTCGCTGCAAAAAACTTGTCCAGAAAACTGATTTCCGTATTTTGTCCTTGAATTGAGCATGAAATGATGAGACACCTGGCAGAGATTCCGGTGGAGGTGAATCCAAAAGCGGTTCCATGAATTCGCAGAACTTTTCAAGCTGTTTCTCATATCTGCAAATATGATTTAAACATAAATTGTTCATAGCTCCTTATACTACCACTAGAATCACAAGGAAAGATCAAAACCATCAAATTATCTGGATACCAAAAAAACTCTACCAATGAAGCCATAACATTTGCAGAGAATGATAAATCACGAAATATTCACTAGATTATCATCCACAATTTCAACGATAATATCACAAACTTAAGCAATTTCTCACCATATTTTCAGCATATATACTCTGCCTATAATATTTACTTTCCTTTCTTAAACCTTAGCTCATTGTATAAATAGCAATGTATTACTCTACTGTAAAACACCACAGAAATATATCGATACAAATTTATTTATCCACTGTTCTCTTGCTAGTTTCTTTATGATATCTAGAGTTTACTTATTCGAAAGCAGTGTCTCTACTGGTTACAGGTAAGGCTGCATACTACTGTACCTTTCTAGATCCCGTGTATCACTAAGATTTTTACTAGATTGTCGTTGTTGTTGTTGTAGAGCTTACTTATAATTCTTTTTCCCACCCTGACACCTATTCACGACACCAACAACTACTATCTACCATCACCTTACCATTATTCCACACAGCATATAACCATGGCCACGAATCAAACACCAACGGCCACAAATCAAATGCTAGCAACCTCCACACTACCACTAACTAACAATAACAACTTCGTAACTACCACTCTAAATGCAACAAATTATTTGATTTGGAGAAATCAAATGCAATCTATTTTTTTTACATGCAACTTGTTTGGATATATTGAGGGTACCATTCCACTACAACATAACGCAAGCACTTTTTCCTTTGCTAAGCCTATACCCGAATATTTGCATTGGCGAAAAACTGATCACTTAGTCTACTATTGTTTAACTAGCAGACTCTCTCCTGCAATTGCCTCCCTTACCCTCAACTACACCACATCAGAGACTCTTTGGACCGCACTTAAATAACACTGAGAACTTTTACCTTTGCTAAGCCTATACCCCAATATTTGCATTGGCAAAAAATTGATCGCTTAGTCTACTATTGTTTAACTAGCACACTCTCTCTTGCAACTGCCTCCCTTACCCTCAGCTACACCACATCAAGGGCTCTTTGGACCACACTTGAATAACACTTTCTCCAACAGACCACAGCCTGTTGCTCACTCCTACGTCGTCGTCTCCACATCACTAAGAATGGCAGCTCCTCCATTGTTGAATACATTGACATATCTCTTCCATAGCTGAAGACCTCGTGGCATTAGGAGATTTGGTTTCCAATGAAGTGGTTTTATGTGCTTTAAATGGTCTTCCAGTAGACTATGAGGCATTTGTCACAACTATTGAAAAGTACGAGACACACCCTTATTTTCAGAGTTAGGAGTGAAATTACTTCTTCATGAGCAGCATCTGACCTTCTACCATACCGCTGACACCACTACTCCTAATGTCAACTTCGTCGCTACCACGGATCCCTGGAATAGATCCTCTTGCTTAGAAGGTCAAAAGGGTGGTCCGTCTAAAAATATCAAAGGTAACAAAAACCCTAACCCTCTTGCTTCCAATTCACACAGGTCAAGTATTTGGACTTGATCTTCACCTTACCTAAACAAAACCCGCCCAAGCAATAACCAAAGGCCACCATCTCTATAATCCTAGGCCTAATAGTTCCTATCAACTCATTAACCCACACTCAAGGCCAAATTACCCAACCAGTCCCCCTAAATGCCAAATATGTTATAAATTTGATCATATTGCTGCTCAGTGTTAATTTAGGTAGTCATCTCTCGAAATGCTCACCCTTGCACTGACAATACAAATATTCATACAGCTTTTTTTGCTGTAAGTCTCCATATTGACCCCGTCACCTCCTAATTCTCTATAAATGACAATTAAATGGCTTCCAGACACAGGCATCACTGCACACATGACTCCTAATCTGCGAATCTTGAAAAATGTGGAACCACATGATGGACTAAATCAAGTGCTTATCAATAATGGTAATGCTCTCCCCATACCCACTACTGGCACATTAACACTCACTAAACATCTCAAACCCCTTTGTCTTTATGAAATTTTAATTGTCCCACAATTCACCGCAAATCTTTTACCTATTGCAAAATTTGTCGCTGATAACACATACTTAATTGAATTTAACCCTTTTAATTATATTGTGAAAGACCTCAAAACCAAGATACCGCTTCTCATGGGTAAAATTCACGATAAACTGTACCTAATGCTCATTCCTCAAAACTTTGCAAAGTCCAATTGCCTTGACTGCTCGTCAAGCCTCTACTGATATTTGGCATCAACAATTTGGTCATCCATGTAATAAAACTTTATCTCGTACTTTGTCTCTTAATTCTAACGAAATAAAACCTTGTACTTCATGTCTTCAAAGTAAAAGCACTAGACATCCTTTTCCCTCATTGTCATGTGTTTCCAAAGCGCCTTTGAAACTTATTCACTATGATGTTTGGGGCGCATCCCCAACTCTTTCTACCTCCGGTTATCGATACTTCATAATGTTTATTAATGACTTTAGTCGTTTCACTTGGATCTACTTCTTAACTCATAAGTCTCAAGCTCTTAATCAATTTCAACACTTCAAAACATCCACTGAAAACTTATTTCCACCACAATCAACGTGTTTCACTATGATGGAGCCAACGAACTCATCCAAGGATCCTTTGTCGAATTCCTTAACGACCATGGGATATCTTATCGCATCGCTTGTCCTCACACCCTTAAACAAAATAGCCTGGCTGAGCGAAAATTGTCATCTCACCAAAATTGATCTTACTCTTCTTGTCCATGCGTCTCCTCCAAAACCCTTCTAGTTTGATGCCTTCTCTTCCAAAACCTCTCTCATCTTCGAGTCTTTGGTAGTTCTTGTTTCCTATTTCTTGGATCAACACGATCTAACAAATTCACACCTAAATCCACTCCGTGTGTTTTTATTGGCTATTCACCACACTTTAAAGGATATAAGCGTCTCGACCCTCAAACAAACAAAATTTACATCTCTCGTCATGTTCACTTCATTGAAACATTTTTTTCTTACTCTCAGTTCATCACTCCAAAAATCTCCCATTCTCCACCCTCTCAAGTACAACTGCTCTTGCCTATTAACCCACCAAATCCTACTCCACAAGAAATCCCACCCACATCTGCAACAACGTCTCCTCCATACAATACTCCTTCTCAACCCCATATCAATCTTCACCTCCGCCACCTTAACCACCCACGTCACCCTCATCTCAACCCCACTATGTAGTAACTCGAACACAAGATACCACCCGTATTCTGTGAATTCTACCTAACTTTGTCACCTTCCCCACCTCAACTTCTTCTTCAAATGATCCTGATCCGACATCTCGTACGCAAGCAAAGAAGTATTGTTATTGGCATTAAGTGATGCTTTATGAGTTTAAAACTCTCTATCATAGCGACACCAGGACCCTTGTTATACCTCCAGCTAATGTTAACATTTCGGTTTCAATGGGTTTTTCAAACCAAACATAAACTTGATGGCTCTCTAGACTCCTATAAAGCACGCCTAGTTTCCAAAGGCTATCATCAATTACTATACCGACACTTGTAACCTTGTTGTCAAACCTACAACCATTAGTATTATTCTAACCATTGCCCTCACCAAAAATTGGCCCATTCGTCAACTTGATGTCAACAATGCCTTTCTACATGGTAATCTTCAAAAACCTGTTTATATGATTCAACCCCCTGGTTTTGTAGATCCTTATCATTCTCAGTATGTTTCTTGTCTTTAAAAAATTCTTTACGATCTCAAACAAGCTCCACGTGCTTGGTTTCATCGGTTGAGTCTAAAACTTCTTTCCTTAAATTTCACCCCTTTGAAATCTAACACTTCTCTTTGTCCATCAAATCCCACTGATATCACATTTCTTTTAGTTTACGTAGATGACATCTTAGTCACAAGTTTTTCATAACCATTTATCTCATCTATTATTAGTGATCTCAATAACGCTTTCTCTATTAAAGACCTTGGCCCTCTTCATCACTTCCTTGGAATTGAAGCCACAATAGCACATGACAGCCTCTTACTCACCCAAACTAAATACTCCTAAGAACTTCTCACCCGTACCCACCTAGACCATTCCAAACCTGTCCTTGCATCCATGACACCTACCCTACCTCTATCTAAAAATCACAAACTTCTTTTTTTTGACCCAACTGAATATCTCAGCGTCGTTAGAGTCCTTCAATACCTTTGTCTTACTTGCCCAAATATTCAATTTGTTGTGAACAAAGTATTTCAATTCCTTCAATTCCCTACAGATATGCACTAGACTGCAACTAAATGAATTCTTAGGTATTTGCGATCAACGCCCTCCCATGGCCTCCGGTTAACCAAAGCCCAAAACCTAAACCTTACTGCTTACTCTGATGCTGAATGAACTAGTCTAGTTGCCCTGATCACCATCGTTTAGCTTCTACTTACTGTACCTACTTAATTTAATTTCTTGGAGTGCTAAAAAACAACCAATTGTGGCTCGTTCTACTACAAAAGTAGAGTATAGGAGCATTGCTCATGCATCTGCTGAAGTGTGTTGGATCACATCGGTTCTCGGTGAAATTATCTGCAAAACCTTCAGCCAATCCTATGATGTGATAATCTCCAACAAAGAAATAGACAGCATATACTATGACAAAGGCTCTTGCTTCCTCAACATTTCATCAACCTCAAAACAAGCTCACAATTGCTTCTCGTGGGAGCTTGAGGGGGATGATAAATCAATAAATATTCACTAGATTATCCTCCAAAATTTCAGCGATGTTATCATAGATTTTTAGCAATCTCTCGCCATATTTTCAGCATGTATATTCTGTCTAGACTATTTACTTTGCTTTCTTAGACCTTAGTTCAGTGTATAAATGTATTACTATGTTGTAAAGCAATACGAAAACATATCAATACAAATTCATTTATCCACTATTCTCATGCTAGATTCTTTACAGAAGACGCAAGTGAAATTGAAATCTAAGTGATGGATAGAGATTAGTGGTAGAGTGATAAGGAAATAGCACCTCGGATAATTATCCGCGTCGCGAACAGAGAATTTTGAAATCTCGGAACGATTCAGGTCCCTATTAGGTCCTAACAGAAGATAGCGTCCATCGATACAAGGCGTGAAAGACGAAGGACTTCTCTTCAACAACTTTAGTCCATGTCTCGCTAACTCTAGCTCTCTTTTTGCAATCACAAATAAAAAATAAAACAGATAAACATAAGAATATCACTCGAGTTCATGTTTGCATAAACATATTGTAACTGAATTACTGAGAAGATGGAAATGCGGAAATTACTTGATAATGGAGGGGCGGAGGAGACTTTGGAGATAACTGCAGCGAGAGAACCTGAAGCCCGGAATTAGCTCCTCCGTAACGGCTGCGCCACCGATAACGTGACGTCGTTCTAGTACGGCGACGGAGAGGCCGCCTCGGGCGAGGTAGGAGGCGGCCGTCAAGCCGTTGTGGCCACCGCCGATCACCAAGACGTCAAATCTCTTATCCGGCAATGCGCTTGCGGCGGTGCAAAGGCTCCGGCGCCACATTTACTCTCTTAGGTCCCTCTGTGTTTGGCGCAAATGGAGAGATTCGCTTCCATTTAAAAATATAAAATGCTCAAACTGTTCATTTGGAATTTTTGTTGGTTGGGTTTGTGTGCCTGGTGCTTTCCACGCAATTTCATGGATTCAAGAGTTCGCGGGACCGGGACCTGCTGGATAATCGTACTTTGATCTAGTGGAGTCCAAACAGTGGCCACTAAGAACCAAAAGTAGCCAGTGATTTAAAATTCTTAAAACGACGACACCGCTAACGATTAAAGCGTACTAGTACTACTCGCTCACATGCAGACATCTGCATTTTGCGCTTTGTCCAGAATTATTTTACCTGGGGACCATCAGTGCTAAATTTTAGAAATTCAGTATTTAAATTTAAAATACTGAATTTTAAACATATAACATGTAGTTGATTTACTTTTGTCAAGATCATTTGCATAATTTGAATTTACGCATCTACTGACAATAAAGTCTGATCTTCTATAACATTATGCAACATCAGAGTTCCCTTAATGTATCTTTGGTTCCTCTTTACATAATTCTAATGCTCTGTACCGAGATTCACTATATATCGACTAACCACTCCTATTACATGTGCAATGTTTGGTCTTGTACAAATTACAGCAAATGTTAAGCTTTCCACTATTGATGTATACGTTACTTGAGACATCTCCATCCTCTCTTGTTCACTGTTAGGACTCATTTTAGAGGTTAACTTGAAATTAATAGGAAGTGAAGTAAATTTTGGCTTACAATCTTATATGTTGAAACGTCGTAAGATTTTTTTCAAATAATTCTTTTGAGAAAGTCAAATCTTCCTATTATTTTTGTCTCAGTGAATTTTGCATCCCTAGAATCTTGTTTATTGGTCCCAAATCTTTTATATCAAATTCTCTAGCCAATTTTGCCTTTAACTCCTTGAGATAATCTTTGTTGGGCCCTGCGACCAACATGTTATCTACATACAATAGCAAGATAATGAAATCACGTTCATCAAACCTCTTGAAATATGCACAAGGGTCTACATTGAGTATATTGTATCCAAGGCTCATGATAAAGGAATCAAATCTCTTGTATCAATATTGTGGCGCCTATTTTAGATCATACAGAGTTTTGTTCAACCCGTAAACTAAGTTCTCTTTGCCTTTTTCTTCAAAACCTTCCGGTTGGAGCATATAAAATTCTTCTTTAAGATCTCCATAAAGGAAAGTTGCTTTTACATCTACTTGTTCAATATGTAAATCAAATGTAGCATACATTGCCAAGACTACTCGGACTGTAGTGAGTCAAATCACAAGAGAAAATATTTCGTTGAAGTCAACTCCTTCTTTCTGAGCATATCCTTCGCCACTAATCTTATACGATATCTCTCTACTTGATCTTCACCATTTCTCTTCATCTTGAAAACCATTTATTTTCAATAAGCTTTCTTCTATATGGTAGTGGCACGAGCTCCCAAGTCTTATTCTTATGAAGAATTTCAATTTCTTCCTGCATTGCTACCTTCTACAAAATGCATCTAAGTTACTCGTTGCTTCTTTAAGAGTTGATAGCTCCCCTTCTTTTGTGAAAAGACAGTATGCAACATTACTCTCCATAATGCAATCAGAATACCAATCTGGTCGCCTTTTTATGCAATCTGACCAACGAATTTCTGGAACTTCATCCTCACCTGGTTCTTGTGCCTCGTGCTCTGGTGTTGCTTCAGAAGAATCTTCTTGTTTAACTTCTCTTTCCACCTATCAATTGTAGTCTTCGATTTTTATTTTAAAGTGCTATCATCTCCTTCGTCCCTTTGTAGTTGATCTCCTACAAAGACAACATCCCTACTATCTATGACCTTTATAGGTAGTGGGATCCCATAAGCGATACTCCTTTACTCTGTAAGCATATCCCATGAATATGCATGTCTTGGATTTTGGATCCAGCTTTGTAATTTCATGGGCATTGTAATTTCAACTGGTTTACCAATCTACATCTCCATTGGTGTCTTCAACTTAATTGTAGTTGATGGAGACTGACTCACCACATAATAAGCAGTATTGACTGATTCTGCTCAAAATTTTTTCTTTAAGCCTGTAGTTTTTAACATTGCTCTTGTTCTTTCTAACAAGGTTTTGTTCATCCGCTCTACCACTCCATTTTGTTGAGGAGTGTATGGTATTATGAACTATGCGTATGGTATTGTGAACTATCTTTTGATCCCTTTTTGCTTGCAGAATCTTTCAAAATCATTAACAGTATATTCTCCTATATTGTCTGTCCTTAAATACTTGATCTTCTTTCCAGATTCGAGCTCAACTCTAGCTTTGTATACTTTGAAGACTAGAAACACATCTGCCTTCCTTTTAATCGGATACGCCCAACATCTTCTAGAATAATCATCAATAAATGACACAAAATAATTTGCTCCTCCTAGGGATGGAACCAGTGCTTGTCATACATCATAGTGATCCAATTCTAAAATAGCCTTGCTTTTAGAATTTGACATGTTGAACTTCAAACAATGTTGCTTACTTGTAATACAATGCTCATAAAAAGGAAATGATACTTCTGTAACTCCAGGAAGTAGCTTAATCTTTGCAAGGATTTTCATTCCTTTTTTAAAAATATGCCAAAGTTTCTGATGCCACATCATTGTTTATCTTTCACTTGCATTACTTGAGACAACTAATGCTTCAGCTTCCTACAAAGTCTCTCCCTTTTCTAAGTACAAATTTGCAACTATCTTTTCTCCCTTAATAAGTACAAGCGCTCCACTTATTATTTTAATGATCTCATTCCATCATTGATCTTGCACCCAAGATCATCATACAGACAATAGGTTCTTCCTCTGGCCCTCCACATTTCACATGTCTTAATATAGTACGAATTATACCATCATACATCTTCAACTTGATAGTTCCAATGCCAATGATCTTTCAGGCATGATCATTACAACTGTACACAAACCTCCAAAGATAGGTTCATAATGATGGAACCATTATCTTCGAGAGGTCATGTGGACTGTAGCTCCTGAGTCAAGAAGTCATACTTCAGAAAATCTTTTCTGACCTTCATTACTTGTTGCTGCTTCACAACATAGAGCATCTCCGTCATCAGAACAACTTGCCACATTTCCTTGAGGATTGAAATTTTTCTTTAAATTCCAAAAATCTTTATTTAGGTGACCTTACTTGCCACAATTATAACATTTTAAATTCTTCCTACTTCTTAATTTTGATCTACGATGATTATGGCTTGCAGTTCGACCTTGTTTTGTTAATCTCCATTTCATCATCGTTAAGGCCTCCATATATTGTCAACTTGCCTATTTGTCTTCCTTATTATTGTGCCAATTTTCCTCTTCTACGACAACAACTGCAACATCATTGAAGATGAGAACATCCTTAAGGATATTATTTGTTAAGTTAATGATGAGTTGATCATATGAATCAGGTAAATTTTGAAGTAGAAACTCAACACGTTCATTTGACTCTATTTTACAACCCAATGAAGTCAGTTAAGAGAATAAAGTATTTAAGGTATTGATGTGCTATGTCACCGAAGTAGATTCCGCCATACAAACAGTATAGAGTTTCCTTTTAAGGAAAATTTTGTTGTGCAACAATTTTACCTCATACAATTTTGTGAGATGATCTCAAATCTCCTTTGTCGTCTTCTTTTCTTCTATGCTTGAAAACACCCCACCTGTTAGTGCCAGATGAAGATTTGTAATAGCATTCTCGTCCATCTTGTTTCACTTACTATTATCTATATATTAGGCCGGTCTTTCACCTATACCCGCTAGGCAATTATCTTTTCTCAAAATAGCCTTCATTTTCAACTTCTACAGTGAGAAATTACTCTCGTTGAATTTTTCTATCTCAAAATTTATCACCATTGCTTCTATCACAAACTTCTTTGATCAAAGAATTAGCTCCCATTATTTTACGTGAATAGTAACCGTACATGTGAATAGTAATAGTACACATAAATAGTGACCATTCACGTAAATAGTAACAATATACATGAATAGTGCCCAGTATCTTCAAATAGTGATCTAACTTATTTCCTGATGTGGAGGATTCATCATTCAATGGTAACCACAGAGCATACGATAAGTAGATCTACACACCCAAACTGGACTCTGATATCACTTGTTGAGAAAATTGATCAAATTAGAGCAGGATCATAGAAAATAAATTTAAGATAATTGAACAAACAAATTTTACGTGAAACCCCCTTAAATGAATTAGGATAAAAAATCAAGGGCAAGAGTAGAAAAGTTTCATTATAAGAAATAATAGTAGTTATAATCTCTCTACATTTTATACAAGAAATATGAGAAACACTCCCTATTAACCCTCAGTAAGTGATACAGAGATTTTGGTTTTGAAGATTGAGATTTTCTGAGAAGGATGCTTTGCAAATGAACTAGGGATAGGCCTCCCCCATGCGGTTTTGGAAAGTTAACATCTAGTTGTCCAAGCCGCAATTGTTGATTTCCAGTATTCGCAATTGTTGACCACTGCCTATCATTCCAACATGCACGTCATCTCTCTCAATTACATCATCATCTTACATCCTGGAAGCATCATCTCTCCTCCACCTTGTCATTTAAAACTGACTGCATCTTCATTCATCTGCGACTGGGAAGCTAGGTGTTGTTTAAGGGCTAGGTGTTCTCTGTATCCTCTCTTCTCATCTTCATTGTTCCAAGGTTAGGCATTGTTCAAAAATTAGGTATGTTTCCCTTTTATAGTTACACTAGAGTATGGAGATGTTGTGATCTAGGTGTTTTCATGTCTTTATATGAAGATGGCAATTGTGTTTGTTTGTTTGTTCCATTATATATTGCAATTGTATTTTGGTTTGACATTCCAATCAGTTTGATGTTTTAACTTTTCATGTAGGAAATTTGTAATACCCAGAAAGCACAACTGAAGCCTATGGGTTTTTAGTTCTAGATTAGCAAGAGAATATGCAAAAGAAGCTTGAGAAGCTTCTAGTAGTATATTTAGATAAAATTTAACTCACTAATACTAATATATTTACTAAGTAAGATGGTTAAAGCTTACAGCTATAAAAGTATTAACATCGATATCATCAATTCCATATTCATGCAACAAGCATTGTTAGTTTATGCCTTTGCAGCCAATCAATTGAATGTAAATTAATGTATGACATTATTTTTAATTAATGAAAAGACTTTATTTATCTTTATGTATTAATTTAATTACATTTGATGTTTTAATACTAAAGGTCAAATCCCTGGAATAATTACTGTGTAATTGAAATTATGATGAGATCATAATTATGGTATTCAATTTACATTAACATATTAGTCCTAAATGTTTCTAGTTGTAGTTTCATCTAGACGTGATATTGTTGAAATGATAAAACTATCACACATTATGTTTCTTTCTTATGAAAAAAGTAATTTATCTCATAAACGAAAATATGGAGATACTTAAACTAATGTGTGGATATTTATTAGAGAAGAAGTCACTATACTGACTCGACTATGAGAATCCTGAATGGAATATTACTTATGTGTCTGTGGATTTTCTCAAAATGATGGTTGTATAATTGATCCTTAGACTTGGGATTACCAAAGTATCTTGTGTGGAAATTTCTGTGTTTTGATGCTACTTATAAATCATCCTAGGATAATTTAGTCGATAGTAATTAGATACAGTATGAACCATATGAAGATAGTTGAGTAAGCCAATAAAGGATTTGTCACTTTAAAATAATTAGAGAGAATATTCTACTGTTCTTGATTAGTAGTAATTTATGAAATTCTCTGACCATAGTGAATGACATTTGAAAAGGCATTTTAAAATTTCAACTATAAATCAATTACTAATTAGTAAGAACGAATATGATTAGACTGAAAAAGTAGCTACTATATCCTTACTTTGTCCAATTGGAATATTAGATGACGAAATGATCAAATTATACATCATAACCATGCATGGATAGGTTAAGTCAAACCATTTGACATTCCTGATATTTGGGTGGTCATGATATGTTGCTAGATGTCAATCTTGATCTATAATTATAAATTATTAAACTAAAGAATTAAAGATAAATTAAAAGGAGTTTTAATTTATCTAATTCTAATTGTGAATTAGAATTATAATTTATAATCATT
>JAOQMS010000178.1:26415629-26435061 GCA_027563885.1 Erythroxylum longipes | reverse complement strand
GTTTTAATTTATCTAATTCTAATTGTGAATTAGAATTATAATTTATAATCATTGTCAATATATTAGGAACCTAATGTATCACACGTCAAAATTCAATTTGTGAAAGAAAAATAAATTTAATTAAGTTGGACTTAATTATAAAGTTTGAGAAAATTTATAAATCAGATATGAAATATTTGATTTTATTAAAATTAAATTAATTAAAATTAAAATTTGATTTTACTTATAATTAAAGAAGTTAATTTTAATAAAAATTAAAAATCCTAATGATTTTTTCTATTAATGTAAAGAACGTTTAGAAGCTAGTACTTCTGTTTTCTTCCTCTCAAAAGAGTCTTGAGAAATTGCTTTATAGATACCATCAAAGGTTGGACATTTGAATAGCTTGTGGTTGATAAAATTGAAAAAGTTTCAAAGGATTTTAAACATGAACATGAACAAGGTATGATTTCTTATGATTCGTATTAGTGTTTTATTCAAGTTAATCAACTATTGAGAATCCGCTTGGAATCTGTAAAAATTTTGTTTTCCGCTGCGCCTATAATTTGATCACGGTTGGATTCCAACATGCATCACTTAGGAATAGTCCAAGCTTTCTTTAGCTAGTCCTTTCTCTTTAGAAAATGGGACAAAGCTTTCTTCTATATCATCATCACTTGACACAAGCGTTCCTTTAGGGGGTGTTTGTTTTCATTTTCCCCCCCATTTTTTGTTGTAGTTTTTATAAAACTGAAACTTCCTATTAAAACACATTTGGTTGGTTATCGTTGCATTGTGTTGTTTTCAGAAATAAAAAAACTACAACCCAATCACGAAAACAGAAAAAATACATTTCCTTTATATATCACAAACAGGTTTTCTTATATTTCTCTACGCCGACTACGATTTTTCTGGCTATTGCTTTAGGCTTGTGTTTGCTTTTGTTGCTTATTACTGTATATCTATGTTATTCTGTTCCAACGATTTCTCCATATATTTGTTATCTGTGCTTGCTTTTATTCTGTTTCTACGATTTCTCCACGTATATGCTGCGTTACTTGTGTTTTCATGAAGGAAACCTGCGTTACTTGCTTTACCTATGTTACTTGCGTTACCTACATTTTTGGCCTTTAGAAGATGAGAATACAGCACGAAGGAAACCTGAGTTAATTGTGTTACCTGCGTTTTTGGCCAGTAACGCATATCTCGTGTAGAGCATGGAGCATGGGTTATCGTCATTTCACCAGGAGGTTATTAGTTGCATTGCCTCTATTCACATTGCCTCTGTTTAACGAGAACTACTTTCAGTAATTATAAAGTGGTTCTCATTGACGAGGTTGAGCTCTTTTACGAGGTTGAGCTCGTAAGCACTAATTTTAGATCCCCTCCATTAGGAAATCTAACTTTGACAAGAAAGGTCACCTACTTGAAGCAAAATGAGACTTTCAGTAATTATACTGTTCCACTGAATTATCTTGAGAGTGCAAAAAATTATTTTGCTGCTGTTAGTAATTTTAGGAAGAGAAAATTAAGGTTATTAGGCAGATTTAGAGAATTTGCATTTTAAGCAACTTATGGGTTAGCTGCTTTAATCTACTAGTTTCAATTGACAAGACAACACATTACTGAAGAAGAGAAGCAACACTTACTGCAAACTCCGATTCCAAATTCTGGAGGCTATTAGGAAGAGAAGCAGGGTAGAGACGGGGAGATGGCAGTCGGGAGGAGAGAGATATAAACTCCACCCAGAGATCAATGCAGTTAATATACTGCCAGATGCATACCTTCTTGACTACTTCCTTCCTCTTAGTTTGAAGACCGATCTGCAAAATCTTAACAAGTTGTTGAGTGGAAGGAGAAACGTTAAGAGAGGGATCAAGAAAAAAAGTTGATCACAGAGAGTGTCCTTTTTGCTAGGAATGGTATCAGTCATCATGTCCTGGAAAACTTATTGCTTTGTTATCAGCATGTGTAATGTTTTTGGGTTGGTAAAACCGATATCCCAGACAACAAGAGAATAGAGGTTGCACTTCAGCATGTCCATAAAGTTAGGCGTAGAAGGGCTCACTAAATCATCTCAGAACTGGGCATAGGGAACCAATTGACTGAGGATTTAACTGGAGTAGAACTCAACTCGCTGAAGGAGGAAGTCTCTAAATACCTCACTGGAGGAGATTTAAGGCGGTGTGTAGACAGTGATATAAAGAAGTTGGCAGACATTCAAAGCTATCGAGGATTTAGGCATGCATGCATGTTACCATGCAGAAGACAACGTACGAAAACTAATGCACGAACTATGAAAGAGCACAAAAGGCATAATACTCTACTATGTTCAAAACTCGAAATTCTTTTAGCCCAAAGAAAGAACCTGTGTTCTGGGAATCCAAGATTCTTGCACCTTTTCAAGACTTGTTCAACTAAGGCAGCGAGAGGGTGCTCTAAATCATAGTGAGGGCTTCGGTGATCACTTAGGATGCGAGAGATATCATTGACAAGGTCAGGCAATGGTGGGTCTGCTTACAGTTGGGTAAGATAAGAATAAGGTAGTGAACGGTGACGTGAATTGTATCTACATAAGTAGGGTCAAATGGAGGGTTGTTGGTTTGACCATCATGCATATATTATGAATTTTCTTAAATTTACATATTTATTTTTATTCTATAGAATCAAATTTACACCTTTATTTTAGTTAAATCATTTTTAGGCACTTGATGCAATTTAGCATTTAATATAGTTGTCTCATATTTATTTTGAACCATTTTATTATTTAATACTTTGTAGAAATTGTTATAATTCATGTCACTTATATATGATTACATTTAGTAATGGAAGGTTTGAACAATATGAACGATTCCAATGATTGTGTGGAAATAAGTGAAAAAGATGGGGTATGGAATGATAATATAGAGATGTACTTAATCTCCTTGATGGTTAATGAAGTGAAGAAGGGAAATCGAATGACTACAACCTTTTCCAAATCTGGTTGGAAGAATATTAAGGCAGAGCTTTAAACAAAATTCAATAAGGAGTATACTGATATTTAATTGAAGAATAAGTATAATGGATTAAGGGCTAGATTGAAGAATTTCAAGAACTTATTGAAAGAAACAAGAATCAGCTACAACTGCGTTACTGGTGAAGCTAATGCTACAAATGAATGTTGGGAAAATCTATTTAAGGTAAAATATGTCTTTTTTTATTAATCTATCGTATTATATAATATTTATTATCACATTCATTTTTCATCATTATAGGTGCATAAAAAGGCTCACAGATTCAAGAAAAAAGGATGTCAGGAATTTTTAGACTTGTGTCATATTTTTGGAGATACTACTCCAACTGGTGTGCATGCACATCCATCAACTAAATCTCCATCGAATAGTACAGAAGAGGAACATGAAAATGATGTTGATGAAGATTACCCGTATAATGAAATTGAAGATCAAGATATAAGTTCTATGTCTAAGAGAAAGAAATCTCCTAAGAATAAGAAGGAAAAGAAGACACATTCTAACATTCTAGAAGAGGTCTTGGTTGTGCTTGGTGAACAATCAAAAGATTTACTTGCAAAAAAACTGAGTAAAACATCATCCACCGCAGAGAGTATATCTCAAAAGTGTAACATAATGATGGAATGTATGAAGTCCTTAGATGAATAGAGTGTTGACGATGTGCAATATGGAAAAGTTATAAAGGCTTTACATGATTCTCCACTTTATAGAGATATTTTTATGAAGATGACAGATGCAAGGAAGCTGCATTGGATTATGTCACTTTAGTTATATTTTAATGTTATTGCATATCATATTCTTATTAATTTAACACTTTTATTTTAAACATTATTCCATAGTTTGAACATTTTAAGTTTGTGATTTTTATGAATATTTGACGTAATGTACGAATATTTTGTCTACATTTGGTTAAAGTTTTTGATTGAATGTTTTATTAATTATTTAATGTTGTCATTGTAGATACATGGATTTCTTATCAGATTTTGATTCAGGTTCTGATGATGAAGGTAAGAAGGTAATAATTATTTCTCTAGCTGAAGGAGAGAACAAATATTTTCATTTACAAAAGCAACCATGTAGAACTTCTGCTCTACCAGGTCATGATTGGATAATGGAACTTTTGAATGGGAATCCTACGAGGATTTATGAAACCTTAAGAATGAGAAAGGTAATCTTCTTGAGCTTATGTGATGAGTTGAAGAGTTTAGGAGGCTTAAAGGCAACAAGTCATTTGATTGTGGAGGAACAAGTAGCAATTTTCTTAATGACTATAAGGCATAGTAAGATAACTAGAGTCAATGCAGAATGCTTTCAACATTCGACCTAGACAATTTCGAAGTACTTTCGTAAAGTCTTATATGTAGTTAATCGTCTTGCAAAAAGATTCATTACTCCACCATCTTTCAGTAATACACCTCCTGAGATTCAACATAATTCAAAATTCTTTCCATATTTTTAGGTACATTTATATATTTAATTATTATTTTAATTATGTTTTTATGATTAATAATTATTTTAATATATATTTTAATTTTTAGGATTGTGTAGGAGCAATAGATGGTACACATATTGATGCACATGTTTCGACTGATAAACAAATACCATACAGGGGCAAAAGAATTAATCCAACCTAAAATATTATGTGTTGCTAATTTGACATGCGTTTTATGTACGTAATGGCTGGATGAGAAGGTACTGCAAATGACTCTCGAATTCTTTTAGAAACAATGACAAATCCAGTAAATCAATTTCTTGTGTCTCCATAAGGTTATATATTATTTTAAATATAGTAATTATGATTCATTTTTAATATTTTTTTGTTAATATTATGTTCTTTATATGTTAGGCAAATACTATTTGGTTAGTTCAGGATATACTAATATGCCTGGATTTCTTTCACCATACCAAAGTGAAAGATATCATTTGCGAGATTATAGAGGCAGAGGAAGACCTCAAGGTCCACAAGACTTGTTTAACTACAGGCATTCTTCATTAAGAAATGTTATTGAAAGATGTTTTGGCGTTCTAAAAGCAAGATTCTCTATACTTAAAAACATGCCGAGATATGATATGAAGAAATAAAAATATATCGTTATTGCTTGTTGTGTTATACACAACTATATTAGAATTTATGGACAAACTGATGAATTATTTGAAAGTTGTGCTAAAAACGAAGAACAAATTAGAAAAAGTAAAAATGAAAATGCAAGTTCTCAAGTGGAGTATAGTATCACTCCAACACATCTTCGAAGTATGTCTTAAAAGCGAGATGAAATTGCTAGACAAATGTGGAGTGATTATATTATTTATAATTGATTTATGTTTCTTTTTGTAAATGATAATACTATTATGTTTTCAAGAATTATAGTATGATGGACATATTTTATTGATTAGAATGACTTAATGTAATTTCTTTTTTTTCTATACAAGGGAAGGTGCATAGCACCATTTGAAATTACATGCCTGCCCTTCTACAATGTGTTGGGGCGTGTCCATCATAAGTATCAGGTGGGTCAAAGGAGACCCCATCTTTTCCAAAGTGTCTTAGCTCGTGTGGCAATTCAGTTCGAGTCGATAAGAACAAAGCTTCCATTGAAAGTTCCTTCTCACCGATCTCCGATCTTACGTGGCCTGATGAAGGTTGTTCGGGCATCGTGACCAGAAGAGGATGCCTTCGCCGATGACTATTTCCTTCCATCATGGTACCAGGTAATGAATCAATTGTCGATGTCGATGCTTCCAGATTTCTGTTTTGATTTATGCTATTATCCGCTCCATCTGTATAACCTGCAAATTGAGCCTTATGCGTCCATCTGAGTTGTGGTTCCTGTTCTAATTCATCGGTGGGGTGTTTAAAATGTGAATCTCGACGGAATCATTTGAGAGACCAATTTTTGAAATTTAATCGGCTAATCCATTCTTCTCCCTTGATATGTGGAAGAATAGGAGATAATTAATTTTCCTTGCCTGTTGCTTGATTTTTCTTACCAGAGATAAGTCCATTTGGTTCTTGGACATGTCCTGCAGTAGATTCACAGCATCTTTGCAGTCTGACTTCAGGTGTATGACTGTGAATCCCCTGTCCATTGCTAGTTTAAAGCATGTATGAATCGCCCAGAGTTCTGTCTGGAGAGGATCACCAGTGCTAATTCGTTTATTGAACCCGACGATCCATTCCCCGCTTTGAGTTGAGAGAAAGCCGCCAATGGATGCTTTTCCAGTTTGCCTCACCACTGTTTCATCGCAATGAATAATAACCCCAGGGTGTGGGAGTTGCTGTGCAACTACTGCTCTTGAAGGTGCGTTCTGATTTATATCTTGAGCATGAGATGATTGAGTGTTGTTGCTTTCAAATGCTGTTTCTGTTGCCTTGACCAATGCTTGAATGGACATTTGAAGCTCGTGTATTTGTGTTTCCTGCTCTTGGAAGATTTCCTAGTTCCTCATTTGCCAAAGTTCTAACTAGTTATAGCGAACCAACAATTCCAATTAGACAGCCCCTGTATATTAGATCGACATAGGTTAGTAAAAATCCACTTATTGCCCGGTGTGAGATTTCAGAATTCTTGTGGTAACGCCGGATTGATAGTCGTCCAAACGACTCTGCTTTTATAGCAGTCACGTAAAACGTGTAAGAGAGTTTCATTTGCTCCACATAAATGGCATTGTGGGTTGTCCGTTATGCCCCTCCTTTTGTGTTCTGAGTTTGTCCAAAGCACCTCCCTTGCTGCTTTCCACAAGAACAACTTGATTTTCTCAGGAATATGCGAAGACCAAATAAGATTCCAATCCTTTTTTATAGGATTCCAATAAAGTAAGCTTCATAGGCAGACGGGCAAGAAAAGTGCCCTTTTGATGTCCATTTCTATGAAACCCTGTCACGACCAGCATCTACTGATGGTGGAAGCATAGCTCTAATCTCCTCCAATTTTTCACCGAGAAGTAGAGTAGATAGAGCACTCCAATCCTATAAACCTGTAGACAAAACATAGGAATCAGTTTTTTTATTTAGTTCATCCTGAGATAATGGTTTTAAAGCATAAGGTAGGAGTGGAGTGTTTGAAAGGGTCCAGGCATCCTTCCAAAACGATACTCATTTACCATCACCTAGGACCCCATCTTGCACTTTGTTAAGTGAAATTGAGGTACTTCTGAAGTGTCTTCCAGAGATGTGAGCCCTTTTTGTTTAATTCTTTGTGAAGAAGGTCTTTTTGCTCAACTTGATATTTCGCATAAACTATACGCTTCCATAACTTTGGCTCATTCGATATAAGATCCCAAGTGAGTTTGAGCATCAGGGATATGTTGGTGTCCCGCATTCTCCTCAAGCCAAGTCTACCCCTATTTTTAGGTTGACAAACACTTTCCCACTTCACCAAAGCTTGTTCTCTTGCTGTTTCAGATCTACCCTAAAAAAAACTTCTAATTATTCGATCCATGTCGCTGCAAGAGCTCTTGGGGAACAAATTCGTCTGCATTTGATATATAGGTAGAGCTTCCAATATAGATTTGCAAAGAGTAAGTCTTCCTGCCATTGATATTCTTTGGGGATTTCATTTGCTCACTCTTCTTCTCATCCGAATTATTGTGTTTTTGTATGTGTCCTTCGATATCCGACCATGGATGATGGGGACACCAAGATAAATCCCTAGATTATCCACCAGCCTTATGCCCAGAACCTGTTCAATCCTTTCTTTCCTCTCTAATGCTACTGAAGGGGAGATGAAGACCACGGATTTCAATGCATTCACTAGCTGCCCCAAGGAATCTGCGAACTCCTTTAAGACATCTTTTATGATCTCTGCTTGCCTTTGACTTGCTTCCCCAAAAAGAATTAAGTTGTCGGCAAAAAGAAGATGCGAGAGTGGAAATTTATCCTTCCCAAATAATAGCGGCTTCCAGTCACCCCTCTGTGTCAACTCATTGATGCTTTGAGAGAGCCTTTCCATGCATAGAATGAACAAGTAAGGCGATATTGGTCGCCTTGCCTTACACCCCTCTTAGGCCTGAAAGTTTCACCACGTAATGTATGCCACTTGTATTCAGAGAGCTCATAATGACTCTTGTAAGATAATCCGGAATATAAGCGTCTTGAAGTGTATCAAGTATGAAACTCCAGTCTATTATGTCGAACGCCTTTGTCAAGTCAATTTTTATTGCCATCCACCCCTTTTTGCTCTTACTAGTCCGCATTGTGTGGATCGCTTCCTGGGCTGATATAATATTCTCAGTAATGAGTCTTCCTTTCACAAAGCTTGACTGATTGGGGGATATTAGGTAAGGCATAACCAGCCTTAATCGGTTGGCAATCACTTTTATCACAATCTTAGTGCTGATGTTGATGAGACTGATTGGTCTGAAGTGTTCGATCCTCTCCGGTTTCTCTATTTTTGGAATTAGCGTAATCATTCCTGAATTCAGTTCTCCTATTGTGCTCCAATTTGAAATATGTGGCTAATGGTTTTGCAAACAATATCTCTTATTGTGCTCCAGTTTTGCTGGTAAAAGCCAGCCGAGAAACCATCAGGTCCACCTGCCTTCTTTGGATCCATTTCGAAGATGGCAGATCTGATTTCACCTTCCTCAACCTGTTTAGAGAACAGAAGCATTAAAGTATCTAGCAGCTTTGGAAACTTCCCCCTAGTAGCATAGGTCAAAGATGCTGCAGTAGGATGTGAGATGTCGGCTTGAAAGATGCTTTTGTAATAAGTCGTTATCTCTTGTAAAATTTGATTTATATCTGAACACCATGATGTATCTTCAAGCTGAATTACCGGAGTAGAAAGCTTCTTCCTTTTTTCCCTATGCTTAGAATGAAAAACTTGTGAATTTCGATCACCATATTTAATCCATGTACTTTTCTAATTCTGATTCTTAAGCTACTCCTCTTGCATGAAAATCAATTCCAGCTCTAAATGCAGTTCCTCTTCAAGCTTCCTAATATACGAAGATGTTTCTTGAGCCAAATATTTCTGCAGTCCCTGAAGTCGCACTATGGTTCTTTGCTTTCTTTTGTATATGTCACCAAAACTCTCATGCTTCCATACCTTAATGTCAAGCTGTAAGGCATCAAGAGCTTCATGTAAAGGCAGGTGGTGTTTCCAGCAAGTATCTAACCAGAACTTCCAAGTGGCATGAGTCTCCCAAACCTGAAGGTATTGAAAAGGCCTCTTTTCTGATTGATCTTTTTGCTTTGTTGACGCCGTGACCAATATAGGGGAGTGGTCTGACGATATTCTAGGTAAATGCAAACTCCTTACATCATCGAAGAGATTGTTGAAATCAGCGTTAGTTAACACCCAGTCGATCCTTTCATGAATCCTCCTACGAGCCCATGTAAATCTTGACCCTGTAAATCCAAGCTCATGCAAGTGGGAGTTAGATCTCCAAGAATTAAAGTACTTACAACCTGCAGACGCCCTTCCTCCTGTCTTGTCCTCTTTGCTAAGAAAGGCATTGAAGTCCCCTAAACATATCCACGGTCCCAAGGTCATTCTTGCAAGAGTGGTTAGTTCGTCCCAGAGTGTCCGCCTAGTGTGAGGCTGGGGGCTACCATAAATTGCAGTAATAGTAAAACGTTTGGAGTTCTAAAAAATTGCATTCATATGAATGAATTGCTGATCATATGAGATAATATTTATATCAAAGTTACTTTTCCATATAACCCAGATACCTCCGGAGAAGTTCTATGCCTCGACTCTAAAGGAACAAGAAAAGTCACTGCCAATATTTTCTATAATTTTGGTTGCTGGTTTTCCACTAGTACGAGGTTCAATGATGACTAGCAGATTAATCTTCAAGAGTTTAATAAGGTTATTAAGGGTTAAGATAGTTTTATCATTTTTAATCCCTTGACAGTTCCACGTTAACAAATTCATGTTAATATTCATACTCATGTTTATATTCCTATTCATGTTTATGTTTGTATTCATATTAATACTCATGAAATTGTTTTTATGTATGCAAGGATCTTACTTGAAAGGGTCTGGAGGTTCATCACCCTCCATATTAGAGGGAAGAACTGTGTCCATAGTCGTATCTCCATTTCCAGCGCTTTATTTTGACCGTGGTTCTGTTGTTCATGTAGAAACCACGAAAATCTGCCATTTTAATTGGGATATTTTGCAGTCCTTCAAAAGTTCCGTGAGCATTTTTTTGTTGTGCAGAGGGAGGAATGGTGATAGCTACATGTGATGTTCCTGATGTTTTCTGGTTGGAGCTGGGCATAGAACCTGCCAATACTGTTTGGTTGATCTGGGACTTCTCTGTTGAGGAATGAGGTGGAATCGGGTTAGATGATTCTCCCAGTTGGAGTTGTGGATTCAGTTTCGACGATAACTAGTCAGGTGAAGTCTTTTTTACCTAAATACCTTCTTGTTTATGAACTGGATGCTTTCTTTTATTGCCTGGGTTTGAGTTTTTAATTTCTTTGGAATTGGGCTTTTTCCTTGTAGCCTGAAAGTTGTAATCCTTGGACTACTGCTGTCCAAAAGATATTATTGCCATTGGATCCTCTTCCGTGGCTTCATTTAGGATATCATATCTAGTTGAGGTGGTAAAGGGATTGAACAACTCTTTCCTTTTGGGCTGAGAACTGTCGACATGAATTGTAGGAGAAGAATATGGTTAGGGATGCTTCTTTGCTTTCTTTTGTGCAACCAACCAAGGGCTAGGTTTGGTAAAGTCAATGGCCTGCGTTAATTGCTAATTTTGTAACCTTTGTTTAACCGGTTCCATAATTCCAAGGCGCTGATTTTGCTGACCGTTAATGTGCAGGTTTGGGTGTGCAGTTTCTGAAGCAACAGTTGACTCCATCACTGGTGAACTGTCGGAGTTGGCCAGAGTAGTCGATTGACGATTACCATCCTGATTACATTCCTCCAATGTATGACCATAGCGAGCACATCCAAAGCAAACCCTATTCAAATCCTCGTACTGAATTGGGTAGGTCTTATTATCTACCGTAACCGTTAAGGTGAGTGGTTGCCTCAAATCAAGTCGGAGTGCGATCCTGGCGAAGAGACCCCTTTCCTCAGTTAATGTGTGCTCGTCGGCTTTTATGTAGCATCCAATTAGGCTAGAAATCTCCTTTAGGAGATCCTCATGGTAATATTGAGTAGGTAAGCCGGTAATACGAATCCACGATGCAACTGACTCAATATGGTCATCTTTTGTGTCGAAGTCCCTATGCCAAGGGAAGACCCTTATGTAGTGACCCAAAATAGTCCAAGTTCCTTGCAAGAGGGCCTTGTGATAGTCTTCTTGGTTCGAGAGCTTGAGTAGATAAAAGCTATCTGTGATATCAATTAGTTTGATATCACCTTTAGGCTTCCACAACGACATGAGTTTGTTGTACAATACCTTATATCCAATATGTCGGCCTAGGGGACGGATGATTAAAGTGTTGATCATGTTTTGCTCTATTTGCTGATGAACAGACTCGGCAAAAGTAACCGTTGGTCCCAAATCGTTACGTGAATGAATTACATCGCCCGGGTTCAGCCTTATTTGCTTCCTCGAGTGATGATTGTCCTGCAGCAGCCTACTTTTGAATGATGAAGCTTGAGTATATTGATCAGACACCGGATTGGCATAGTCCTTCATTTGATCTGGTTGTTGTAACGGAGAATCCTCCTTATTCCTTACTTTTTTTATGGCTAAACTTTCCCCTAAAGGGGGGAAAACATTTGGATTGTCCATCTCTATATCCCCGGAGGACATGATTGAAGATGGTAAAGTTCCAGGGATGTAGATATTTTAATTTTATGTAATTTTATTATATACAATTAATGTGTAATTGTTTAATAATATTTGATTTGCATATATTTTAATTTTAGTTATAATGATAATTAATTAATTTAAAAAATATAATGTATTATATTATAATTATTACACATAAGAGTATAATTACAAAAAAGAAACAAGATGATAAAACTAAAAATGTTTTTGTTTTTAGTTTTTATTATAAATTTCAACCAAACAAGTTTTTGTTTCCAGTTTTTATATTACAAATCTCAACTAGACAAGTTATCGTTTTTTTAAGGAAAAAAACAGAAAACAGAAACTAAAAACAACACAAAAACAAAAGTAAAACCAAACAACCCCTAATTAACCATCATTTTTCCAGGTAGGCAACTACGTGTCAATAATAAAGTTTTCATAAGCCACATTATCAAATAAACAAGGGGATTAAAATATTTTGAACTTAAATATTAAAATTTTTAAAAATTAATCACTTAATTGAAAATTTTAAAGAATTAAACACTGAATTTAAAAAAATTCAATAGTTTGGATACTCTAGAAATACTTGTCTCTGTTATTTATGCGATGCTCTATAAATCTTAAATTGGGGATTCATAACTACAATTTATTTGAATTATATTTATTCACACTTTAAGACCTTATTGCTTCATATGTTAAACCTGTTATTTAATTTTATAATTATTTTTCAGAGGCATAATAACTTATATGAATAATGTTCTAGGAAATCTGTTACAGGTTTATTGTAATTAATAACAATCAATACTATGCATTTTAGTTCCGGGGACATTGATGCCACTTTAGATTTTATTTGTAGTTCTTATTGAAGTCATGGAGCACAACTTGGGCAGCATTTCGACCGGGTGCACCCATTACACCACCACCTGGATGCGAACCACTTCCGCACATGTATAATCCTCGTACAGGTGTCCTGTAGTTTGACCTGTAAAACGAGCAACAATGTAGGATTGTTGATGTTAGCTTAGTTCAAACTTCACAGATTGAATACCTGGTTTTGTTTTCGGTCCAAGTAGATTTTGAAATCGTTGGGTCAATCTACTATGTACTACGGTTTTCTTTAGACTTTAAAAGGAGCCGTTCGAAATGAGTTACCATCGTTTCACAGGTCGCAGCAAGAAAAGCGAATCCAAGCCCATTGCCCCATGAAAAATATTTCCCCCTGCCACATATTCCGAACAAGCAACCTCATCGATCATACATGGTGGAAACTCGGGTGATAAGTATGGAATAGTCTTTTCAGTAAAGAATTGATCCTGCTTCCGTACGCATATGCTATTGATCTGCAGTGGATAGTACCATACCTGTGAGACCAATTTCCCTCTCAAGGTCTGGCGGTGTTAGCATATCATAGCCTATAATTGAGGAGCTGAAGCCGGGGACGTATTCATCGAGCAAAGAGAAGCATCTTTGTGCATATGCTTCCTAACAGACCGTGTTTTGGAATTAGAACAACAAAAGGAGACAAAATTTGCCAAACATCCAACAATAATATGAGAAACTTAACCAGTGCCTAATTGGACGCAGAACTCTATGCCATTATTATTCAATTAAATGAACAGCTACAAATCAATAAACAAGTAAAATATTGTTAATACAACTTACTCTGTAAGTAGGATCCTCCCAGCTACCATCAGAAGGTTTATAAGGTGTGTATTGAGTAAATAAGCTGATCACATGCTTTCCTGGAGGAATCATGTAAAGCAATCTAAATTAGACGTCTGAAATCAATGCAGAGGATAGTAACGTATGACCCAAATGATGCAAGTGGATGGATGAAAACCTAACGGATATAAAGTCATTTTACCAGGGGGAGAAATGGTCATATCCAATGAAGAAGGAATTGTCATCTCCATAATAGGTCTTTGTGATGGAAAGCCATTCCAAGCATCTTGACAAGCAGAGCCTATTTCCTCCATACTTGGTAGGGAGGAGAAGGGAAAATAATATTTAAAAAATGTAGTACATCAGTGCAGAACCCTTACTATGGAATCACTAGCACCAAAACATCAGAAAAAGATTTGCCACTGATAGATTGATAATGAGGATAACTTAATAACATTTCATGGTAGATTCTTTCTACAAAGCGCATATTCCCATTATTAACAATTTCTGTCATACTCAAATAAATAGTAATAGAACACTACATCAACAAGGTTATCCAGATTTCATCTGATTCTTTCACATCAGCAGAGAATAACTTAAAGAGTCTTTTTTTTTTTTTTTTTGAGAAGTGAGAATAACTTCGAGTTGATTACATTAAAATGGAGCTATCCCTTAATATCGCCATTCTTATCACAAAGTTTGAAGCCAAAAAGAATTCTGCAAGAGCAATAGAGAGAAATTCTGGTATAGCAAACACTAGCATACCTTTCAGAACCAATGCGAATGGTAGCTGTATGATGTGGACCTACCTCTGAGTTCTGCTTGAAGCTCTTGAACTGGGGCAATCTCTCAACAGCTAAATTAATCTTTGTTACTCCCTGCTCCAGTCATTCGCATCCACACTAAAGTTAGAACATCTTGAATGATCGACAAAAGCAAAACTTAATTAGTGCATGATCTGGTAGAGTAATTGACACTAAATTAAAGGCAACAATCATGTTAGAATTGAAAAGCATAATCAGGGATGGCTCAAGGTAGACTTAAGAATGACGAACTAGTCCATTACACTAAGCCATATTATCAGGATATAGCCCTACTTTGGATATATGAAAGGTCATATATGTGTTGGGAATCTTCTTTTTTCTATTTATTAAAACACAAAAGGGATTAAAAAAAAGCATAAACTATCCAAAAAACGCAAAATATGAACTATAGTATGTTACAGTTTGCATCTATCAATCATTAGATCCATTGAAGAAATCTTACAGAACTGTAGTCAGAGTTCTTGATAGCACGAACAAATTCATCTGGAAGAAGATTATGAGGCACCAAATCCTGCTTTGTGAAAGCATGACAGTGCTTATAAGAAAAAACCAACAACATAATGAAGTTACACGTACAGCTTCCTGTGATCAGCATGACTAACTGTGCATGTGTATGAGAAAAAGAGAACCTTGCACGTGTGCATGTGTAGGAGAAAAAGAGAACCTTGCATGTTTGTGCATAACAAAACATTTAATTGTACCAAATACTATTGACACCAGTTGCTACCTGGAATAGATGCAAGAACACTTAAGTTCTTACCATGAATGTCTTATAAGGGGTGGCATTTGACAGAACAGCTGAGCAATGTATTCTCGTGCCATCCTCTAGAAGAACCTAGATTACAAAAGGATTAGATTTAGAAACTATTGAAACATTTAAAATCCAGTTCCTCAAGGGTATCCGATAAGTAAACTCACTCCGTTCACAATGCCGGAGTCATCAGCAACCACTTCATAAACCTAGAGAGGTTAAAAACTTCTTATGTAATGAAATAAATAGCTAGGGAATGAATAAATAAAAATGAGGATCTGGACTCCCTTTAAAATACCTCTGCATTAGTAATAATATGAGCCCCAGCTTCTTCGGCAGCTCTACTTATGGACAAGGATATTGAGCCCATTCCACCTTCAACGTGACTGCAACAGATATTGACAACCTATGATGAGCATTTCAATGAACAACAATCCATATCAAGAAAAAACTTCCCATCAAGAATGTTATGAAGTTGTAGAAGATTATGCGCCCATAGAAATCAACATAGAAGCATGCTGCTTTCAAGAACAATAAATTTGTCAATTAAGATACTTACGACCAAACATTACGTTCACCATCAGTTTCACCCATTACATGATGTAGTAGAACATATCCACTTCCAGGCATTAAAATGCTAGTCTACACAATAAAATTAAGGATGTGTATAAATATTTGGAAGACAAGATAAAAAGAAAACAAGGAGAATGTGATTAGAAGTTCTAAAAGTTCTGGGCAATGAAACTTTGGAACTAGCATGAAGTGCGTCTGCCATTCAATCCCATTACTTTTCAAGTTCAGATGTCATTGGAATTGAAAGCACCGGATAACGAAACAAGGATCTGCCTTACTGTCAGAGAATTAACTCAAGGGAAATGTGATGCAAGTGAAAAATTTATACCATACTCCCAATAGTAGCATCTGCTGCAAGTGTTGCCTTCAATAAATCTCCCTGAATACATCAACAGCAGCATCGTTAAAGAAAACTTCAGAGGCCAGATCAACATTTTCTATCGAATGTAATTTATGAGAAATCAATGCCAGTGCTTATATTTAGTTTTTATAGCTATAATCGGTTAAACAAAAATGGTAAAAAAGAAAAAAGGCTGACTTGAAAAGTCTTAAACAACTATGTGTGTAATGGCAACCTCAAACCACTTGTTCAAAACTTTTGCAGTAGGTGACAGTAGGAGCTCCACGAAGTCCCTGTAAGATTGTTGCAGAAATCATCTAAAGGCATAAGAAATTAAAACTGCAAGCTAATAGATGTGAAAGAAGAGAACAGTGTAAAGGGGTTTCACGAATGGAAATCAATTTCAAGTGTCATTGTAGACGTAGGAATACAGAAACAAATAAAGCTTTGTTCTCATGAACTTACACCATATCTTTTTGTCCCAAAGAGAGAACATGACGAAGACAACGTGACCAATAAACGGACTTCTGATACTTATCCTTCAGGCGACTAATAGCAGCCGGACGGTCGTGCAAAACCTCCGGAGTAGGTGAATCCAAAAGAAAATTCATCAACTCGCAGAACTTGTTCAACTGATTTTCGTACCTATTCAAGTAAGAATTGACAAGAAACAATTCCACATACATTCGTAAGCCCACGAACATAGTCCAGAGAGGATTATCGTGGCTAACATAAAAATAGCAGAACAAAAAGTGTAAAGCACCTTGGATAAGCTTCGGCGTCCCGTTTGGAGAACTTGGAAATTTCCAAACGATTATCTTCCTCATTTGGCCCCAAAAGAAGGTAACGCCCATCAACACATGGAGTAAACGCGTAAGCCAATGGCTTCAACAACTTCAAACCATGCCTCTTCAATTCCAATTCCCTACAGTCCCACATCAAGAAACAAACCAATTTCACAACATTGAAGACAAGAACCGAAAACGAACACTAAAGGAAGGGAAACCAAAAGGAAATAAGAAAAAGACGCCCACTTGATAATGGAGGGACGGAGAAGGCTCTGAAGGTAACTGCAGCGAGTGAACTTGAAGCCCGGAATCAGTTCTTCAGTCAAAGCCGCGCCGCCGATCACGTGACGACGCTCTAGGACGGCAACGGAGCGGCCGGCGAGAGCAAGGTAAGCTGCCGCCGTCAAGCCGTTGTGACCGGCGCCGATCACCACCACGTCCCATTTCTTCTCCTTAATTGTAGTGAAGGTGCTAAAGGTTCTCCTCCACATTTGTTCACTACCTCGTCAGCCACAACAACTGTTTTCACTTGGTGAGACTTCGGTGATTAGCTTATCAACAAAAGCTATTATGCTAATGCGTGTCCTTAAATTTAATCTCCTTTCCATTTACAGCTGCAATGGTTGATCGCGACGTGGTGGTTGGTAGGACCGAGAATGGGAACAAATTGGCATGGGTAAGCTTTGTAATTATATGGGAATGAAACTCCGTAACCGAAACTACCATTTAAGACTCGTTTGAAAGTGTAGGCAGGTAGCTAATGGTATAATAGATAATGACTCGGTACTAGAAGCGGAGGAGTTATAGCTTGAGGACAATCAAACTGAGTGAAGTTGGTTGCGACGACGACGACTGGGACCAGAAAGGCCAACAGGGTATACATCTACAAAGCTGGGACATTCAAAAGATGCGTACATAGTTAAGAGTCAAGTTCCCAAAAGAGATAATTTGAACAATTTTGTCAAGGTATGCAACTATAAGCTGTAAGAAATATGGCATGATGCTGTAACCGAGATTTTCTATAATCTCATGTTAAACTTAGTTTAGGGTGATTTTAGTTTAATAATATATTAAATCTTAACTGTTAATTTAGTACTTGATAGTTGTACAAGATTTAATTTTAATACAAGATTGTCTAATATTATGTGTCATAATTTAAATTATTTAACTATATCTTGCTCTGCAATTCAACCTAGCACAATGATACCTGTAGAGAATTAAGGTATAAATTTTTTTACCCATATTTTTTTTCATCTTTTTGTTGTAATTGCAGAAAGTCATCAACTTTTTTCTGAATCTTTGAAGGGATAAATTGTTATCATTCTTTGTCAGAATTAACATCCTTGCAAAATTTATCTATTGAGCCCTTATACTTTCATGTTGTTCCAAACTGTGAAATTTGTAATGCAAAAAAATTTTATATTGAGCTCCTATTGTTTTGTATTATTATTATACTATCTTTTTTATGTCATAATCATATGTGGGTCTACTGAAAACATCCTCTTTATTATGTAGAATAAGACCGCGTACTATCAAATCTCTCTAAACCCTACTTTATTGCAGAATTTCAGACTAGTTGATAGTGATGATGATAAAAGAAGTGTATATGAAGTAGTTCTCTCTCTACTCTAATTAAGTATAGACAAAAACAAATACATAAGGTAAGTGTTTGTGTATTAAGTTATCTATCAAGCTATCATACAGAAAGATAATTAACAAAGAGAAACTAGCTTGTAATTGGTAAAAGTTTTTTTCTCTACGTTATAATGAATTTCACTTGAAGTAAGTGATTTATTTGTTTCATCTATATGGTTATTATTATATTCAATATCTATATAGGCCCGAATAATTTACATATGATTCATGATTCATGATTCATATATGATTTATGTCCTCGATATTTAATATTCAATATCCTTAGATTATTTATTGATGATTGTTTAAAATTTGTGATTTTAGAGTTTTGAATAAAGAATATTTTTCTTAAAGATAAAATAAAATACCGTGGTATGCATCCACGTCTCTTTATTTCTCCGTCTGGACGTTGTTTGTTTTCATGCTGAGTTTGCTTGCAAGAAGTGTTTGCTAATAAGCAAAGCATAGCGCATCTGTGTGTTTCTTTATTTCTCTGGTTTTGGGGATTTGATATTGAGTGTGGGCCGTCGATTTTGACTGTGAATAAAAGTAAAGAGTGTGGGGTTTTTGGGGTTGAGGAATTGCAAGAGCCCTTTCGTTGCCTTGAAGTGAGTATCCCAAAGAAATACCGATGTTGAGTTAAGCCAGTTTACTTGGAGGGATAATAATACAATGAGATAAAACGGAACTTTTTTTTTTATTTAATTAAAGATTTTATAATAGAATGGAATATAATGAAATAAAAGTGGTGGGTTTTATGTTACGTTTTATTTCCTTATAAGCAGTGTAAATAAAAAACCTCTGATTTGGAAAGTTTATATTAGAACGTAAACTAATAAATATATACTACCTAATATACTCTCAATAATTTTTCTTAATATCAATTATTTCTTCTAACTCTAACCTCCTTTTTCACATACTTATTTATTACAGTCCACAAAAATTGTATATAATTAATAATATTTTTATATTATTTCTCCTTGCCCTAATAATAATGTTTTTATATTATTAATAATAAATTGTATATAATTAATAATATTTTTATATTATTTCTCCTTACCCTAATAATGATATTTTTATATTATTAATAATAAATTGTATATATTTAATAATTAAATAAAATTTTTAATAAAATTTTTAATAATGAA
>JAOQMS010000178.1:26391433-26405605 GCA_027563885.1 Erythroxylum longipes | reverse complement strand
GCAAAAATTTTAAAAATTTTTGTTTTTTTGAAAATTTAAATTTAATAATTTTGTAATTTAGTCCCTAAACTTTTTAATTTTTCCGGTATTGGCCGGTATTTATAATACCAGCCGGTACCGACCGGTACCGACAAGTATTTGAACCCAGTACCAAAATTGATATTTCGGTACCGTTTTTCGGCCGATACGGTACGAAATTCAAAATATTGTATAAATAATAAAAAGAATTAACACACTTTTTTTATTTTTGAATAATTTACCTTCTTTTTACAAAATATTCTTTTTCGCAGGCCCTATATTGTGTTGAAGAGCATCGCTTATCCTTCTTGTTTGTAGTCTAGAGTTGTTCATCTATCTAGGTAAGTCTTCCAACTCATGTCTACCATATGTATTGCTTTAATAATATGATTCTGATGCGTTTGAGTTTTGTGTGAATGCAAAGGAGGTCTTGATTTTGTGTTGACGTTTAGAATATTCTTATAATCATTGATGAGTTTTTATATTCTTCTTTAATAGTCCAAGTATTTACTGCATGTGGAATGAGTTTGAGATCTTATGGATGATTTGAGGCATAACTAAGTTCCTAGGACGATATATAGGCTGGAAACCCGTGATACAGCTCCCATGAGGCTTATCGATGAAAAATTCCACAATCTTAGGAGTCACAACGAGAATTTTCTTTCTTGATTCACAGGTGTAAATAATGCCACGTATCATAGTGTTGAATTCAATTGTAGGTGATTAATTCAATTGATTAATATTTCAACTTCAATGTGATTGATGCAAACTTAGTATTAACACAAGAAATTCATAAGTTTAATAGACAAGACAGTTACATAATAAACCACTAGGACGGTATAAAGGCTGGAAACCTGTGATGTAGCTCTCGTGAGGATTATCGGTGAAAAATTCCACGAGCCTAGGAGTCACAACAAGAACTTGCTTTCTTGATTCACAGGTGTAAACAATGTCACGTACCATAGTATTGAAATCAATTGTAGGTGATTAATATGGTTGACTAATACTTTGGGGATATTGTGTAAAGTTTAGATATTCTGTAAACTTAGGGGTTATAAAGGATACTAACTATGAAATTAACAATTTTGCATAAATGAGTAACGTTGATAGATCTTGGATGTATAGACGATTAACACCTGATGGTTTTGTTAATCCTGAGTTTGTTGAGGGAGTTGAAGCTTTTATTCATTATGCATGTTCTCAACTTATATATATGGATGACTCAAAGATCAGACGTCCATGTAAAAAGTGCAAATACATTCATTTTCTTTCTATTGATGAAGTGAATGAGCATTTGTTGAGAAAATGATTTGTCCAACATTTTTTTGAGTGGACACGATATGGGGAGCCATTGATTTGTAGTACCTCGAGGGGAAAGTACACTCGTCAATGAATGTAGATGAGTTTGAAGGGGAGATTGGATTTAGAACAAATAATGTAGGTGCAACTGAAAATCCTTACATGCAAATGGTTTATGGTGTAGCCGATTATACCTTTCAGGAAAATATAAAAAATCTTGAAGAAGAACCAAACCCTCGTGTAAAACAATTTTTTGACTTACTACACTCAGTTGACCAAGAATTATAGCCAAATTATGAGACAATGACGCAATTGTCATCAATTGCTCGAATATTAAACATAAAGTCCTATGGGCATATTTCTAATTATAGTTTGATAAAATTCTTGTATGGTATAATGAATCATTACCTCCTGATCATACAATGTTTGATAGTTTTTACAATATAAAGAAACTTATTAAGGGTCTCGATTTGCCTGTTGAAAAGATTGATTGTTGCAAATTGGGATGTATGTTGTATTGGGGAGATGATGTGGAATTACAAGAGTGAAAATTTTGTGGTTAATCTAGGTTCAAGCCTAGAAAGCGTTATACGAAACATAAATTAGTACCGTGAAAGCAGATATATTATTTCCTGCTAACTCCAAGACTTCAAAAACTATATGCTTCTGATATTACTGCATCTCACATGAGATGGCATAACGAACACGAATAGGAAGATGGGATAATGAGTCATCCATCGGATGCATTAAAATGGAAACATTTTAATAACACCCATTATGAGTTTGTAGTTAAGAGTTGAAATGTTAGGTTGGGATTGTCGACAGATGAATTCCAACCTTTTGGTTAATCCGACCAACAATATTCATCATGGCCAATCATAATTACTCCTTCCAATTGGTCTCCATGGATATTTATGAATGAGGCATATATGTTCTTGATAGTGATTGTGTCAGGGCCTACAAATCCAAAGCATAAAATTGGTGTATTCTTACAACTATTGATATCTGAATTGCAGCATCTTTGGAAATATGGTGTTGAGACATATGATGTGTCTCTGAAACAAAATTTTGTGTTGCGAGCAACTTTAATGTTGACCATTAGTGATTTTTCAGGATATGCTATGTTGTCTGGATGGAGCACAGTAGGAAAATTGGCTTGTCCTTATTGTGGCAATGATTCTAATGCGTTTTATCTTCCAAACAGGGGCAAAGCATATTGGTTTGTCAACTACATATAGTTTCTTCCTCCAGATCATCCATTTAGATGCAATAAACAAAAGTTCATTAAGAATAGGATAGTACAAACACCTCCTCCTCCTCACAAAGCTGGTGAAGAGATATTGTAGGAGATTGATGAATTAGGGTTGCTGAAAGTTACAGAATTTGAAGCTGATGAAGTTAACACAAGTATTAGTAAAAACTTTGGTTGGAGAAAACGAAGCATCTTTTGGGATTTTCCATATTGAAAAACTAATTTTATATGTCATAATCTAGATGTATTGCATATTGAAAAAAATATTTTTGACAATTTGTTCAATACCATAATGAACATTGAAGGAAGGATAAAAGATAATGCAAAATCACGAGCTGATTTGAAAATTTTTTGTAGAAGGAATGAGTTACATAAATATCTTCACACCTGTAAATATTCGAAAGCATGTTACACTTGGGACAATAAACAAAACGAAATTTTTTGTGAATGGTTGAAAAGTCTAAAGTTTTCCGATAGTTATGTTTCAAACTTGGCAAGGTGTGTAGACATGAGGAAGTACAAATTATTTGGGATGAAAATTTATGATTGTTATGTGTTTATGCAAAGGTTAATTCCAATTGCATTTCGGAAGTTGCTACCAAATAAGGTTTGGGAAGTTATAACAGAATTAAGTTTGTTTTTGAAAACCTTAACATTATCCGAAATCAAGTTGGCTGAAATGGAAAAATTAGAAAGGGAAATTTTAGTAATTTTGTGAAAATTAGAAGGGATTTTCCACCCAAGCTTCTTTGACTGTATAGAGCACCTACTTCTGAATTTAACACATGTGGCTAAAATTACCAGTCTTATTCAATATCAATGGATGTATTCGTTTGAGAGATAATTATATAAAATGATTGTAATTGAAGTAATAACATGTTTTAATAACTAAATTGTAATAACCTTATTTTCTAACGTAGGTATTTGCATCACTTGAAGAAAAATGTCAAAAACAAGGCTAGAGTTGAAAGTTCGATATGTAATACTTATTTAGTGGAGGAAGCTATACATTTTGTCCACGTTATTTTGAGCCGCATGTTCACACAAGAGAAAGAAAAGTTCCTCGTAATGACGGTGGAGGAGGAACGAGTGATGCTGATGATAACTTTATCCATTTTCACAAATCCTAGATAAACATATGGACATTCAATAAGAAGGATGTTAACAAAAGAAGAAATTGAGGTTGCCCATGGTTACATTTTATTGAATTGTCAAGAGGTTCAACCTTTTGTGCAGTAAGTTGAAATTGATTATTTGGGTTTTGAAATTTAGTGTTATTCCAACTAAAATACATAATAATGTTTCTAGATAATTTGATGAATAGTTATGCGAGCTAATGCCTGAGAAAACACAGGATGATATTAATAAAGAAGTTAGAAGACACTTTCCTCTATAGTTCGATAAATATGCAAGTTTTCACTTACAATTATTAAAATGATTGAATTATAAGATTAAAGTGTTCAAATGACATTATACTGTTTAATATGATAATTTCTTTTGTGTAGGCCCTAGAAAATTTAATAGAGAATAAGTTCATATGTGATCTTGCTAATTGACCTTTGCAAACTGTTAAATAGTATCTGGTGTATTTTGTTAACGGATTAAAAAACCATACAGAATATCATAGTCATAGTATGACAACAGTAAATAGTGGAGTTTGCATATAGGGAGAATTGATGAATTACTACGGTAAAATTATTGAGATACTTGAAATTGAGTACCCTATATTTCCAATAAAGCGAAGTGTGATATTTAAGTGCGATTGGTTTGATCCAACTCCAAATGTTGGTACAAAAGTGCATAGTTGATACAATCTAATTGAAATCAACAAGAGAAGAAGATTTAGACAATTTGAACCTTTCATGTTGGCAATGAAAGTGATCTAGATGTATTATGTCCCTTTTCCCTGATTATGATGAGATAAGTCAGATTGGTTGGCCATTTGCAAAATCAAACCTAGAGGTGTTTTTGAATCCCATGGAAAAGGAGAACAGAGAATTGAAAGTGAAGTGTTTCAGGAAGATATTATTTATGAAATAAATGCATCTGTAACATATGACAAGAATGAACCTTTGACCGATCCAAATAATGAATATGTTGAAATTTTATCTAGAAAGGACGAGGAGGGCGAGAGATCTGAAGAGGAGCTTGAGTTTGATTCTAATTCTTCAAAAAAAGATGATGACGATGACTTTGATTTACAATTAAGTGCTGATAGCGAATAATTTGTGTTTGTAATAGAATATTATATTCAACAAATCAATTATTGAATTTTCAATATATTGTGTGAAATATTGAATTAAAATTGTTAGATTTATGGAATATTCAATCAAATATGAATTTCAGGTTGAAATATGCCACCAAAGAGAAAACATGATAGGATGCGACCAAATTTTAGGCCATAATTTGAAGCCAGTTACTATCTAGGTGAAGCATCACATTCTGCAGCTACAACCGAATTAGATGTTGTATCTTTAGCTCCTACACTTGCAGATGAGGCTTCACCTTTCGTACCTATTACTACACCATCCACCACCCCTATATCGACAGAGATTTCAGGGGTAAACGATGTCGATGGAGGAGGTGGCCTCTAGCCTGGAGCTGATCACAAATTTCAACAATCTGTAAGTGAAAATACATGAAACATCATTTGTTTATAATTAAGTTATAGGTTTAAATTTGGCATAAAATTAACTTTTTTAATATTAGGTTGATCCTGTCTGGACCGTGCTCAAGAAACATGACATCTGAATTCAAGGAGAAGATTGATCTTGAGAGTTATATATGGAAGAATATCTCTCAAGCGACAAGGGAATTTTACTATCAGGAGTTTAAGGTACAAAAAATATATCTTTTTGTATTTTTAATTGATTTTTATACATTAATTAGATAAGTATCACATTATAAGTACTTATTGTAATTAGATAAGTAGATTACAATAAGTATTACAGTATAAGTACTTATCGTATATTTTTTCTTTTATTTTAGAAAGAATTCTTTTGGAATTCTCAATTTGACGTGGTCATTATAAAGTATAAGAGAGACGAGAACGTACACGTTATCGAGACTTTGTTGGTGTAATACACAAGACTGGTGTACAACTGCCTTATATTTCTGAACAAATATGGAGTTGTTAGCAACAGTATTGGACATCATCCGAGGGAATGTCCATTTCAGAGCGTAATTCTACCAACAGACGTGGAGGACTGGGGGGAGAGAGTCTTCCCATATATACTGGAGAATCTATTACCTACCACGAGCATACAGAGAGACTTGTAAGTATCTACACTTTACATTTATATTCTGATTTTTTTTACTTTGGTGTATTTTAATTTAATTTGATGTGTGAATTTTGGAATAAAAATATATATATTATAGAGAATGATAATGTTATAAATGTCTGGTACCATATATGGCTATGTTGTTGAGTTACTTTCTTTGTTCAACAGGGTGTAAATATCATAAAAATAGAAGAAATTCTGTCAAATTTTTTATAAATTGTAGTTCACTTATAATGTTTTATTCTGATGCAGGAAAAGTCTATGGGCACGAAGCCTATACCTCGTCAACTTTTTTTGCACACTCACACTAAGAAACATGACGGTGTGACCTTCTTCAACACTTGATGTAGAGAACTAGATGTATGTGAAATGTATGCTTTAATATTATTGCTTAATAATTATCACTTACTAACATAAACATTGTCTTCTGATAAGATCAAATACAAGAAAGCATTCAACGATAGTCTCAGCTGTATGAAGATGTTGATGAGAGTCAAGCCAATCTTCATGCAATGGGTGGTAGGAACCGTCTTGAAAGGATATTTGGCTTAGGTTCATTTGTGAATACATGTTATTCACAATCCTCCACATCCAGTACAGTAGCATCTAGTAGGCGGTCCACACCCAATGAAATCTATGAGCTTCGGAGCACAGTACACTCATTGCCAACTCAATTGCAACAGTCAATAGAGTATATAGCTCAGCTTCATAATGAGGTGGATGAGTTGAAGGTGAAGGGCAGCACCTCATCGCAGCAATCAGAGCATCTGAGGTCACCAAATGAATAACGTACATGTAGTCATTTCGTATGAATTAAATACTTAATATGTACAAAATATTTTTTATTATCAATTAAGATAATTTTACTTTATATCATCAATCAACTCTCTGTTTTAACAAATTAAATGTAGAAACAAATCAAAATATTATCAACAGATAACTGATAATTGTATAAATTATTCATCAACAATAAGATTATCAAATAAAATTAAATGTCAGGAAAAATTAAAAAAACAATTTTAGTAAATTTACCGACAAGAAAACAAAGTTTGTCGGTAAAATCTATTTGATTTATCAACGAATAACTAAGAACAGTCGGTAATGTTATGGTTAACTTACCGATGAAATAACCAATTTCGTCGATAACTTTTTATTCGCTGGTAAATTTACCGACCGAAAAAATCTTTCTATCACTAAACTTACTGATAACACAAAATAACCATCAGTATATTCAACAAAGGTAACACAAAATGTTCGTCGGCAAATTTGCAACAGAAAATCTGTGGTTCGTCGTAACTTTTTTTGACGCCTTTGTCCGTTGGTAAATTATGTCACTAGCTTAGCTTACCAACAGAATGTATAGGTTTAGCGTCGATAATTTTTGTCGCTAAACTTCATTTTACTTGTAGTGACGAGAATCATAAAGTTATATACAAGGATATGTGTATCCTTTGATTAGAAATTGTATGAAACTTGTTAAGCTTGTCAAGTTGAAAAATAACCAAATCAACCTTTGGTGAAATAATGATGATAGTATTAAATTGTTAAATTTATACATCTGATGTATTAGATGGAATAGCAATTCATAAAAGGATGATAATTATGTTTCATTAAATTACTGATGACTTTATATGATATAGACATATGTATTAAATGAAATCCTTATTTATTCAAATTGTTTAAATCTAAGTAGAAATTACGCATTGAGAATGCTGAAGCACTTCAATGAGATCATTGTGGTAAGTTTTAAATTTTTTATTTTCTATAGGGAATGAGATTCTCTAGTTAATACCTTCACAATAAAATTTCATAAGAGTATAAATTTATGTAAGGAATAAAATACAATATAAGATATTGTATAATGCTATAGTATTTCTTCTATAGCAATACCTAATACAATAAATTACCATTAATAGTTCCAATTGAATCAATTAGCAAAATTTCATATTAGTTATGAAATATTAAGTCTTTGGAAGAGCCAAATTTAATGATTTAAGGATGTAATATTAGTTGAAGCATAAATTACCTATTAAGTTTAGAACTAAATTGGGTAATGAAAGGTTATGAGATATCCAAAGGTTGGATATATTCTTATAGACCTACAGAATAAATTGTTTATTTCAATATACCTATAGGATAATGGTTCTTAAGATAAGTGGTGGGTGTAAGATGAAATTTGAAAGGTTCAAATCTCATAACAATACATCCAATTGGAACTATTGTCTTTATTGATACATTTGATGCATAGTTGAAAGGTCACGAGACATTGAAAGATTTATTTTCTTGATGAATTCAAAGAGTTTGTTTTTTATATGATTGTGAATTTATCATTTCTGCAAGAAGTCAATGGGAGTACAGTTGTCCTCTTTAGTGGAAGTATATGGAGAAATATTGCTTATAGAGAACAACAATTCTAACTTTCAATTATTGAAAACATAATTGTTCATGAACAACTCTAGATGGATATGAAAAGTTAACAACTTAACTATGGGAATTAGATTTATAGAGATAGATTGGAAGTTGTTCACCTATTCTAAGTCCAAATACATAGATAATGTATTAAAGATGTTTAGTATTTGAGATATTAGATACTTGTGAAGTATTAAAGATATCAATTATTCTATGTATGATTTGATATTTGAGTTCAAAGAGATAAGGATATTTACTTTAGAATTAAATCCTAATTAAGGTTTATTTTATTTAGAATTGGAAAGATTCTAATGTAGCTATTGTTGCTAATTAATCCATAATACGTTTTTCATTTAGTAGAAATGATTAATTGGATAAATAATTGCTTTAATGAGCTTGATATAGCTCCTTTCATTGTTTAAGAAAGTAATGTACTATAAAACATTAGATCCATTGGCCATCCATAAGGAACTAATGTTCATAAAAAATTTAAATTTTCTTAAATGTGATGATAATTAAGATGAAAGTTGTAAGAATTAAGCAGGAGCTCACTATAGAAAATCTTGGAGAATTCTCTCATTAAGCCACTGTCCTAGTAGTAGTATGATTGTCATATGATGATATGGTATAGATATTAAACGATTTATTTAGTGTAAGTGGGAGATTGTTAGTTTATGCTCTACGGCCAATCGCTTTGGTTGTAGTTTAGTGACAATTGTTTAAAGATATTAGTTACCTTATGCATGTTTAGATGTATATGATTAAGTCTATGAGATAATTATACATTATAAATGAAATTATAATAAGATTATAATTATGAGATTCATGTTGTATTTATAACATGTTATATTTTTCTTTATGAAAGAAGTAATCGATCTTATAGGCTAAAGTATAAAGATACTTTAAAAAACGCATGAGTGCTTGTTAGAGAACGAGTTCATTGAACAGACCAGATATTAGAAATTCATTTGGAACATTACTTGTATCTCTATGGAATTCTCATTGTGATAATTGTATAAGTGATCCCTTGACTTGAGGTCTCTAAAGCTATCTTGTATAGGAATTACTTGTTTTGATACTACTTATTGCCTATTTAATCATGGGTCGATTAATCGGTAGTCATAGGATGTAACATGAACTATATGGAGGTAGTTGCGTGATCAAGATAGGATTCATCACTCTAAAGTAATTAAGGATAATGTTTCGTTGTTTTCAATTAATATTGATTCGAACCTTGGCCAAGGTAGAATGACATTTTGTAAATAATTTGCAAATGTCATTAATTGATTAAGACTGGACATTAATAGAACGTAAAAGGATTATAACATGTTATGTTTTTCTTTATGAAAGAAGTAATCGATCTTATAGGTTAAAGTATAAAGATACTTAAAAAAACGCATGAGTGCTTGTTAGAGAACGAGTTCATTGAACAGACCAGATATGAGAAATTCATTTGGAACATTACTTGTATGTTTATGGAATTCTCATTGTGATAATTGTATAAGTGATCCCTTAAATTGAGGTCTCCAAAACTATTTTGTATAGGAATTACTTGTTTTGATACTACTTATTACCTATTTAATCATGGGTCGATTAATCGGTAGTCATTAGATATAACATGAACTATATGGAGGTAGTTGCGTGATCAAGATAGGATTCATCACTCTAACGTAATTAAGGAGAATGTTTCGTTGTTCTCAATTAATATTGACTCGAACCTTGGCCAAGGTAGAATGACATTTTGTAAATAATTTGCAAATGTCATTATTGATTAAGACTGGACATTAATAGAACGTAAAAGGATTATAACATGTTATGTTTTTCTTTATGAAAGAAGTAATCGATCTTATAGGCTAAAGTATAAAGATACTTAAAAAAACGCATGAGTACTTGTTAGAGAACGAGTTCATTGAACAGACCAGATATGAGAAATTCATTTGGAACATTACTTGTATCTCTATGGAATTCTCATTGTGATAATTGTATAAGTGATCCCTTGACTTGAGGTCTCCAAAGCTATCTTGTATAGGAATTACTTGTTTTGATACTACTTATTACCTATTTAATCATGGGTCGATTAATTGGTAATCATTAGATGTAACATCAACTATATGGAGGTAGTTGCGTGATCAAGATAGGATTCATCACTCTAACGTAATTAAGGAGAATGTTTCGTTGTTCTCAATTAATATTGATTCGAACCTTGGCCAAGGTAGAATGACATTTTGTAAATAATTTGCAAATATCATTAATTGAATCAATAGCTAATGACGAAGAACTAATAAGATTGGACTAAAAATAGCGTAAACATTAATTTCATGCTCTATATCTAATTAGAACATTATATAATGAAAGGATTGAATTATATGAAAAAATTATGCATGGAAAGGTTAGTCAAAACCATTTTGACATTCCTAAATATTTTGGAGGTCATGATGCATTGGTAGACGTCAATCTTGATCTATGATTATAAATTGTTTAGTTGGAGAATTAAAGATAAATTAATTGATTTATCTAATTCTAATTATGAATTATAATTATAATTTATAATCATTGTCAACATATTCGAGAACTTAATAAGCCTTATATAAAGAATAAGTTGAAGAGAGCAAAGATATTATAATCCAGTTATACTTGATTTTAAAGTTTGAGAAATTTTATGATTAAATATGAGATATTTAATAAATAAGGATCAGTATGAGATATTAGATCTTATTTGGGCATAATTGATATTTAATTAGAATTATTTGTAATCCTAATTAAAGTTTAATTGAAATTAGAATTTAATTTCAATTAAATTACTAAAATGTTTAAAACCTATTATAAATAGACTTAAGCTCTATAGAGCTAGCACTTAACCTTTTCTGTAAGTGTTACAGAGTTCTCTCAACCTGTTCTGTAGATATCATTAGGGGTCGGATATTTGTGAGGCTACGGTTTATAAGATAGATCGATTTCAAAAACGATTCAAAGGATATGACAAAAACATGATTAAGCTTCGGAATAATGTACGAATTTAGATTCATGCTTTATTTTGATTTATATGTTAATCATTTTATAAAATTAAATTGATATTAGTTTTCAGGAAACCAATTTGCAAAAAAGTTTCATAATTATTCCGTTGTATCCCAGCTCGATTTTCGAACACCTAAGTCAATTGCAACATTTGCACGAGGAAAGAATACAACTTAGTTATCATGTTCGTATCATATCAATTTTATACGTCATATCAACCTAGTAACTAAAATTTATTTGAATCACACCATTAAATTCTTAACAATAATAAGTGCATAACAGTTTGATATCCTTGTACCAAGAGTATAACAAGATGCATCAAGGTAATTAAGCGAACACATTAGCAAGTCTAAGGTATCAGACCCTGAAGTAACAACAGAGACTGGGAAATGGGAAGATGAGGACGCTGGAGACTATCAGTAGCCAGTTCAAAAAACATGCCAAATCTTGTCTCCGCCAAAAGTAACGTACGAACGGAGGATTATGAGGTCACTAGACTTCAGGGATCAAGTTGTACGAGCATTGAAAATATTGGAAAGAAAAGACCAAGGTCCGGGAGATGAAATTTGTCCTATAATTTGGGTTCTCCTCCCGAGCAAAGAGGTCGGCTCTAAAACATTGCTAAATGCAATTCTCCAGCATGTGGCAGCGACAATTAAGTATAGATTTCCATAGTATCTGTCTGTTATAAATTACAAGCGAACACCTCCTCAGTGGAAGGCCTCATGATAAATACTTTCTTGAGCACAAGTCCTTGGCATACTTGCTTTTTCCTCGATACGATCTTCTTGGAGAGGACAAATATTGTGTTTAAAACACAAGACAATCTAAATGAATCTCAACGATGCTATTGGAGGTAGACCAGAAAAGTTCAGGCAAATTGGTAATAGGCCACGTGACTTATAACATTGTCAATATAAATAATGCGTAAAGCTAGGTCATCCCTGATTTCCAACCTTAAATTTGTGTCAGGACATTATGGTAGGAGAGGACAAGTAAACTAATTATAAACAACTTCGTCTACAGTGGCCTCTCTTATCTCATATCTAACATTAGGGTTTTTCTACCTAAGTTGTTATTATTAGTCTGAATATAATCTAATTATATGGATATCAATTTGACAATTTTTAGATTTAGTTTAATCAATATAGACTAAATCATCCCCAAATCTCGCATGTAAAGAAATAATCTTTATGGTATATGAGCGTATCTTAGTCTATACCAATCACGATGATTGTAAGTACATCCAAATTGATGACCCTATCTTTTTCTATGACGGAATTCATACTCTACAGCTGAAAGGCTATGAGCCGCTCTATCGTGGTTGCTAGATACGGAAGTAGAGCAGTTGAAACATGAGAGATTCTTCATGACCAAATTTTCTCTCTTGACTGGGAAAAAAGTTCAATCAAGAAACTGCAGTCATCAACTTGAGTACCAGTTTCATTTGGAGATCCGAGTTTCTCACAGGTAGGTTTGATAATCAAGAAACAGTGTTCCTTGCTTAAAAATATTCTTTTTTCTTGAATCTGCAGAGACTCCGGACAAGGTTAGTGAAGAACGTGAATCTTTCTGCTTATGAAATGCCCTTGCGTTTATATAAAACAACATTGTACTAATTACAGGTCACGAACGTGAATCTTTGCTTGCTCTCCTTGGCATGAAATCTTCTTCCTCGATCCCCCAAACATCTCCGTCAGTCTATGCCTCTGGTGTTCTTTCCATTCTCTGGTCTGCACATTTGCCTCACTCGTCCTAAACGAAAACCTCTCCCTATAAGCTTAAGGTTTCGAACAAGAAAATTTTAACAGTTGTTCATTCTAGATAGTATCCTTGTTTCAATCACAAACCTGAACCAACCTCAATGGAATCCACTTCTTCCGAGACTATCTCGAATTGGACAGCCGAGAAGAACAAACGCTTCGAAATGGCATTGGCATTATATGACAAGGAAACTCCTGATCGCTGGGCGAATATAGCCAACATGGTTGGGGGTACAACCGAGGAGGAAGTGCAAAGGCGGTACCAGATGCTTGTAGATGATATCAAGCTCATTGAATCAGGTAAACTCCCACTTCCAGATTACGTAGAAGAAGGAAAAAGAAGCATGAACAAGATCAACAAAAAGGATTAGAAGTCAGATATTACGTATTCTTTGCCAGAAAGGAGCAGACAGGAGGCACTATTTCCTCTTTAGTCAATAGTTTTCAATTCCTTTATATCTCAAAAATGGAAAATGGAGGACTATACTTCTATGCAAAATGAAAAAGTTTAATGCAGATGTTCGCTTCGATTACAAGAGTGTAGTTTGCCAATCAACTCCTGAGAATAACAATGTAACGTCGTAACATGGTATTTTATTACTAAAATCAGTATATGTTACTAAATATCACGTGTAATGCATTCCTTTACAATAAGTTGGATTTTTTTAAATTCGGAACCCTTGATTTTGTTTGAAGGAAACTTTCCGAGAAATCGACATTCATTTTCTCAAACCAACGCTTTTGGGGCAAAGATGTAAGTTATAAAAAACTAAACAAATTTAATCAAAGATATAAGACCATTATTGCCTTCTCCGTTTACCGCTTTCTCTCATAGAGAATAATGCTACTAGATATAGATTAGTATATCGGCAATTGTTTAGCATCGCTTGATTCCACTTTTTTTTTTCTTCAAAATTTTAGTTTGAATAATTACATATTAGATAAAATTTAAAGATAAATTATTTATAGTTAATTGCATTTTTAGCTCTTATATAATATATATTAATAAATTATAAATATTTTTATTTTAAAATAAATAAATAAATTAAAATTTTATTTTAAATATATTTTTATTATTTAATAAAATTTTATTTGAAATTTATATATTTTGAAGATATTTTAAATTTAATTATAT
>JAOQMS010000178.1:26364907-26388025 GCA_027563885.1 Erythroxylum longipes | reverse complement strand
CATTCTGTTTGTTTCTCTGTAAATATTAAGCCACCTATAGCATAGTCTTTTTCGTACAATTTTTTCTTTGTATAAAATCCAACGGTGTAGTGCAATGAAAGGTGTGATTCTCACCAGAAAAAACCTCTGCTTAGTTAGCTATCTACTTTAGTATTTTACCTTTCAGTTATATGTTTTTCATACGTGCTCCAGGTGTTCTAGATCTGGTTTCCAGGTGTTCGTCGCAACTTGCGTTCTCCTCTGTAACTCCAATGATCAACCTCCAAAGCTTTTGCTCGTCGCAATGTCGCCAGATCTGGAACTTCCTCTGTGTTTAAGAAAAGCTTATGTTTACATCACTTTTTCAATGCAGTTGTTTTACTGCTGCTCAAACGCTACTCTCTCGCTTGCTTAGGCTACTGTTGTAGTACTTTCACTGTGGATCGATGGTGTGTCTATAATACTACTGATACAATTAACAGAAACATATTTGTGAAGGTCTTCCTTAGGGTCAGCGCCTCGATGGAGGGACTCCTCGTTGAGTCAGTATGGATCGTCCCGCGAGTACGTTCGGTGGTCAGGGAACAATGATTTTCGGAGGTTCTCTAGTGATTTTCTTTGCTCTTCTTGGTGTTTTTGGCATTCAGATTATTCGGTGTCCAAAACTTAGGAGTTTGAAAAAAATATGTTGTTTTTATGATTGTTTATCGGTCAGTTTTACTTTAGGTATCTTGAACTGGAATTCTAGAATCTTCCAATATATGGATTGTGTTGTCCTATGGTGTTCTTTTTTTTTCCCTGGGTTATGTCGAGAGAAACGTTCCCCAGCGTAGCGTAGGATTGGCTTTAGTTCTGTGTTTTTGTTTCTTTACGGTCTGTTTGATTACTGTCTCTAATATGCAGAAATGGAACAAGACAGAAATTTGGAGACGAAATAGAACAGAAATTGGAGACAATGAGCTGTTTGGTTATGATGGACAGAACAGAAACAATTGTCTCTGCCTCGACGACAGAAATGTGTTTGGTTGCAGGGGACAGAACATAAAAACAGTGACTATGATGAAAGGAACAAAAATTTTACGTCTCTGACATCTGGAGTCGGGACAGAAATTGGTGGAGACAGCAAGCAAATAGGTCAGAGACATGATTTTTCTGTCCCTGTCATCTGTCCCCACCCCTGGAGACATGAACCAAACGTAGGGTTATAGAACATATCTTGATTTTAAAGAATTTGTAACAAATTGTCCTGGTTCATATTTTGATTAGGATATCTTTAGATCTACAACTTCTGTACGTTTTATCACCTAAGAAAATTGTCTTTGTTTGATTTGTGTTTGTTTGGTGCTTTCCGATGCGTGCTAGGTGAGTCTCCATTTTTAAGGTTTTGGATGTTCGTCGGTTAGTACTTGGATGGGTATTTAGCATCTGGTTTCATATATTCGATCAAAGTACTGGGTGCTTCTCTCTTTTGGCTTTATTTAATACTTTGGGGTTATTATTGTTTAGATAGTGACAGAGGTGGTGTTAGACTAATAAGATAATTATAGCGAGGTAACTTAGAGTCTTTCTAGATAGTTTGCTCATTTGTTATTGTTAAATTGCTGGTAGTCCCTTCGAGGACATATGATAAAATTAGAAAGATACAGAGCATATTAACATGACCCTTACATAATGTTGACAAGCACAATTCGAGAAATGGTGAGCAGACGTTTACAGCATAGCATGTATAAACAGAACTTTTCAACTTTTCTATATATATTTGCCTTATTATTTTTTTAATAACTTTTCTTTTAAACTTGTATTAACTCACGATGATTTGTAGTTTATTTTAGTTATTATTATTATTTATTAGCAGATATGGGCTCCATATCAAATATCTTACTTGGTTTTATTTTATTTTATTATTTATTTACTTATTTAATTTTATTTACCTGCTCTTTAGCATATTAGTTTTCATATCTACTTTTATAATCTGGATCACTTTTTTATTGTCACATTTGTATGTACATCTACTAGAAACAGTCTCTTTATTCTGTAGGGATAAGACTGCATACTATCAGACCTCCCCAAATCTAGCTTTAATATGGAACTCGGACTGAGTGTGATGATGATAATGCTGTTTATCACACGTGATGTTGTGTGTGTCTTCACCAGCGACAATGCTTGCTTTTAGTGAAGCTGGCTGGCAATGCAGGCGGTGGGAATAGGTGGTAACAATAGAAATAGAGGGCGACGACTAGCTCCTATAAAAACTATATGGTGTCCCATAAAGGGGACTAATGTCTGATGGATAAACACATATTGTCCCCACTCAATTTTATTTTTAATTGAGTGTTTTAGGCCATCTTTTTTAATTAAATTAGATTAATTGAGATTAAATTGGTTTAAATTCTTAATAAAAATAAAAAAATATATTTTCTAATTACGTGAGAATTTATTTTCAAAAAGGTTAATTTATTACAAATAATTTTAGAATTTAGTTTAATTTTTAACAAGTTGAATTAATAAATTAAATTAGTTATCAAATTAATAATTAGAATTAAGTTAAAGTTTTTAAGGATTTTCTTTCATAATTTGATTACGTTAGAAATAATTAATATAATGAGATTATATTAATTTTAATGAGAACTAGATTTCTGAAATTTTCAACACCTTGATTAAATATTAAGTATATGTTTAAAATGTGATTGTTTCCTTCTATTATTTAAGACGTATTGAAAAACTCAAGGCTCCTTTAACTTAAATATGTTTTATATTAAATTTGTAGGTTCTACTTAACCAAATTTGTATGATTTAGATGAAGAAACTTATGATCATATGAATTTAGAGGCAAGGTTATAAATAATATATATGATATATTTTAGCAAAAAGTTATCACCTAATATATCTAAGAGTCATCTAAAATGTGATTGATAAAGTTGTTATCTCCCTAATTTAAATTTAGTTTGTTTGTTGAGTAATTTCAAGATCAACTAAGTTTGAATGGAATCCTAGCCTACTTGAAAATTATTTGATAATTTCTCGATTTAGTAGCGATGACTATTATTTTGAATAAATAGTGGGAGAAACCAAATATTTGTTGAAGTATTTATTTTATTTGGTTAACATAATCTAATACTTGCTCTTTTTTTATGTCTTTTGGTTTTTAGAAAGCAATCTCTCTACTAGGTAGGGATACGGCTGTGTACTATCGAACCTCCCCAGACCCAACGCCTTAACGAGACTTCAACTGGGTGTTGTTATTGATGATGGTTTTTAGAAAAATTAGAACCAATTTGTTCTTAAAAAGCAACATCATGAATGTTAATAAACTTTCTAGAACCAATTTCTTGGACCAGTTTCAAAGCTTGAGAATTGTTTTCAGGTAGGAAAAGAAATTATATGTTCTTAACACTCTAATTCCACTAAAGCCTAGTTTATATACAACTAATAAAGTCTAAGAGACATATTGGCATCAATAATAAGGGCATGTGTTTTCATTGAGGAGTTAATAGACACTGGAAGAAGAACTGTAAAGCTTATCTTGCTAGCCTGAAAGATAAGAAACTTAAGGAAGCTACTTCTTCAGGTATAGTTATGATTAAGATCAATCTTTCTACTTATGTTCCATATTCTTAGGTATTAAATACTAGATTTGGTTCTCATATTTATAATAATATACAAATGTTAACAAGAATTTAATCATTGAGGGAAGGCGAAGTGGACATGTAAGTTAGCAATAGAGTATAAGTTATTGCATTAGATGTAGGAACTTATAGTTTTTTTTAACCTTCTGGCCTTGAACTAGAACTAGAAAATTGTTATTTTGCTCTAGTTATTACTAGAAACATTATTTCCATTTCTTGTTTGGATTTGAATGGTTTGTCTTTATTATTAAGAATGAGAGCTATTCCTTTTAAAAAGATGATGTTTATTATAAATTTGGATTATTTACAAATGAATTGTATGAATTAGAACTTGAAAGGTCAATCCTTAACATAAATAACAAGAAAAGAAAGTTAAGTGGCTAAAATCCATCTTATTTATGGAATTGTAGGTTAGGTCGTATCAATAAAACTAAAATCACAAAGTTACATAAAAAAGGATATTAGGATCCTTTTAATTATAAATTATATGAAACTAGTAAATCATGTTTATTGAAAAAGATGACCAAACCACCCTTTAGTAAAAAAGGAGAGCATACTGGTCAGTTATTAGAGCTTGTACATTCAAACATATGTGACCCTATATATACTTACACTAGAGGTGGATACTTGTATTTCATTATATTCATAAATGATTATTCCATATATAGTTATCTGTACTTAATGAAACAAAAGCATAAATCATTTGAAAAGTTCAAATAATTTAGATTTGAGGTTAAGGAACAAATTGGAAATAATATTAAGACACTTATATATGATTGAGATAATGAGTACTTAGATCAAAGTTTCTTAGTTACTTAAAAGAAATTTTCTCAAAATGGACTCCTCCTGAAACTCCACAATATAAAGAGTGTCTAGAAGGAGAAATCTTAATTTAATATATTACATTCCACAATGAATCATATAACCCTTCCTACCTCCTTTTGAGGATATTCCTTTAAAACAGCTACTTGCTTTTTGGATAAAGTTCCATCCAAATTGATTAATAACACCCTATATGAAATACAAACTATTAGTAAACCAAAGTTGTCACCCTATATGAATACTGAGCTTATTGTTATCTGGGCCTATGGCTCTCTGTGCAAAACCCTAAGCTTAAAGCTCTTTTTCACACTTTGGTTACTCCAGTCAGAACTCCTTTATCTGATCATGCATTTCAATGTAATGAGATGCATCAATTCACATATTATGCTTTCAATACTTTTCATTAAATGTGCTCATGTCATATATCAAATTCTTAGCATATAAGTCTGGTATTCATCATTCAATTGTTCATACATTCCACATTCCACATACAATTCAACATAAGCACATATAATTGAGTTTACACATCTAGGTTAACTCATAGTATACTTTAGAATAGCTATTGCCTTGATGATTCGGTAATGTCTGGATGTTGACGATCAACTTGTTGCTCTATAGTCAAGCAATATACACATAGTTCACAATCACTAATTTGTTTAATCATATGAATATACAATCATGCACATGTATATGTGTCATGTTTAATGCATGCTCAATTGACCTTTCCAGGTATGTATTCTTAATCAAAAATCTTGATCGTTCAATTATTATAGCTTGTATATTATCACTTTGCATTCAGGTTTATACCTTGAGTAAATTTGATTACTCTAAATTTATCAATCATACATTCATCAACCTTTTCTAGCAATATACATTCACACAATTTCCCAATTCTCATTTATTCATGCCTAATACACCTTACTCATATTCTTTGGATCATATTTGCATTCATAAGAACACCTTTATTCCTTTAACAACTCAAAATTTTCATATTTAAATACATTGATATCAAAATAATTCATTCATTAAGTAATGACATCAATTAACAACCTAAACATATCAAACCCTTAACCAATTAATTAAGCAACAATCTAGGTTCATTTCAAGTCTAAATCAAGTCCAAAAACACCAATGTAGAGTGACTTATCCTCATTTGGTTCAACAAATTCACAAAATCGAAACTATCATTTCAAAGCTTTGGCCACGATCGTGGGGGACCTTCCCACAATTGTGAGATGAGTGCCCCGATGTGCACTATCCAATTTTCCTCAATTCTCCACGAATTTCATCTACTTAGGTTCATTATTAGTACTTCAAATTTTCCAGAATTTATACTCTCAAAAGCTAATTCAATTCATGTTAATATAGCTTCCATCTTAGTTATATAAATCTCATAAAACTCTACTCAAATGATTCATTATCATTCACTTAATCCCATCATTCATGTAATCCTAACTTTTCCAAATTCAAGAACACTTCAATAGCACCTATCTTTAGCATAAATTCACCTTTATTTATACTTCACACCTCAACCTAATTCATCCATATAATAGCCTATAACCTACTGTTTTCAGACATCAAAAACAAAACAGAAAAGTAACCAATTCATCCATCTTATTCTAGCACAACTTCATCATCAATCCTGTATGTAGTTCATCCCAATTCAATCATCATAAAATTTCTATTACGACATGCCACAAAGATCACAATCTCACTTACTTGTTTAGCTCAAATTCCACCTCAATTATCAAGCTATCCTAGCCCTCCAAGCTTGCAAGCACAGTTCCAAAAACAAAGTGGGAGTTGAATGATTTCAATAACAAGAAAACAACAAAATATTGAAGTGGAAAAGTATAGAATTTAGGCAAAAACTCAAGGTTGTGAGGTTGTGTATGTATGTCGAAAATGAGAGAAGGAAGAAGAAAATAGCATGTAGTAAAAACAAGAGAGAATATAGCCATCTATGTGTGTGGATCGTGGGGTGTAAGTGTATGGTGAGGGTTGAGACACTTTTTAAATAAAGGACCATGCTATATGTCCTCTTTTTAAACTATCAAATGTCACTTAAATACCTAGTCCACTTATCACTTAGTTTTTTAGGCCATTTGTTACCCAATTGTCTAAGCCATTTGTCACCTAATTGTCTAAGCCATTTGTCACTAAAGTGTCACTATTTCATAAGCCTAGTCAACCTAATTTCTCATATGTCAACTTGTCTTGCCATTTAACATTTTTCCTAGACTAAATATACATTTTAATTCATTACTCTTCGAATTGTAGCAATTAATTCCAAATTACTGATTGTAATCCATCAAACCAAAATTCAAGACATAAACAATACACAATCATATCATAACCATTTTAAACATGTCATACCCCTGGAATATGTCAATTGAGTGCACATATAATCTTTGCCATGTTATCCAAATCAACATTCATGTGTGTATATATGCTCATGTTATGCATGTTAATGAAATGCACGTCATTAATTCTAAAATGATATAACTCAAAAGTCTAACATTCTAACCCTCATTAAGTTTTGGAAACCAGTTATTACATGTTATATTTTTTGTGTTCTATTAATGTCCAGTCTTATAGAACAATGACTCTGAACAATTTAGGAATAATACATAAATGTAATATGAATCTCATAATTATAATTTTATTATAATTTTATTCGTAACGTATAATTATCCTATGGACTTTATCATATACATCTAAACATGTACAAGACAAAGAATGTCTTTAATTATTTTGTCACTAAACTGCAACCAAAGTGATTTGTCACATCCTGTTACCCATGTTAAGGCTAGAATAATAAATTATGAGAAATTTCTGTGAAATTAAGAAAATGCACGTCATGTATAAGTTATTTATGACATTCACATTTTTGCACATTCATATGATTGGTACATGCATTCATTGGCATTTCCGGGTAAATTGGTTTATAAATAGAAATTCTAGATTAAATTGAGTTATTAAATGTGATTTGGCAATCTTGGTATATTTAGGATAATTTGAAATTTTTGGTGAATTTTAGAAAAATATTGATTTATGGGCTAATTATATAGTGTGACATATGGCAATATATAATTGTGACAAATGGCTTGTATGTATGGTGACACATGGACTGCTAATAAGTGACAAATGTAATGTAATACATGCACAAGGACACGTAGTACATGTTTTAGGTGGAAGAATAGGTACAACTTTGTTCCACTTTCTTGTTCTTCACTGAAAATACAACTCTCTTTATGTTTAGTCATCATCGAACAACAACTTGTTAATTTTGTATCTTTGATTCACTCTCACTATTTGAATCCCTATTGAATCAAGTAAGTTTTGTTTAAGTTTAGTTTTGGATGCTGTAAATGATGTTTTGATGGTTGAAAATGAGTTCTTGCATGAACAAAAAAAATGGAGTAGTTTCGGTGTTGATGTGGAGTTGTTTAAAATGTGCTGGAAATTTTAAGTTGCATGTGTGATAATCGGATTTTGATGTTTAATATGAATCTTGGATTTTTGGAATTTTGTGAGTACTGATGAGCTAAAAATGGGTTAGAGAAATTGTTTGCAAGTTATTGGAGTTAATGGATGTGAGATTGAGTTTCTAAAAAGTTACAGTAGAGAGAGAGAAAGAATGGTGGGTGTTTTGGATTTGTGATTTTGGGAGTGTAAAATTGAATTTGATTTGTGTAGAGTTTATTTTTGGGAGTTAGAAATGTGGAATCGATGAATTAGAATTGTGTTTTTTCTGGAAAAAAATGAAATGAAAATGAAAGAGTTGTTTCAGTGAAGAAGATGAAGATTTGCATGATAGAGAGAGAAAAGGTGGTAGTTGCATGTATGGGTTATGAACTAGAGTATTTCATTGAACAACCCTAAGTTTTTTGGCTATAACTTTTTCATCCAAACTCCAAATGACTTGAAACTTAGATCAATAGATTCCTAAGACATTTTTCTTTCTCTACATAAAAATTTAGAGCTATCTGAATTAAATTGAAAGTGATTCATAGGATGAAAGTGTGGAAGTCTGCAGGAATGTTATGAACTGGAAAATTTTCATGAACATGATTTGGTATTCTGATTATAACTTGACCTGTAGATTTCAAAATAAGTTGATTCTTAGTTCAGATTAAACTAGATACATAAGTATAAAACTTTCTTGAAGAATTCAAATTTTAATTCTATCTCTATGACTTTCAAAATAGGCATGAAACTGAGTTTTGGCTTAGGTTGTAGCATTACTAGGGACAGAAATCATGTCCTTTGTTTATTGAATAAAATGTATTGATTTGGACTAATTAGGCTGAGTTGTATTCACCAAAGTTGTATCTTATTCTCTTAGCTTTAAATTGGTAGAAATTTTGTAATTTTTGGATATCTGAGCTGAAAGATATGTGTTGTACAATTTGAGGGTATGATCATGTACTAGCCAAATGTTCAAATATACACAGTCTGTGATATTGTGAGCATAACTCATAGTATACTGAATCAAATTAGATGATCTTAGATTCATTAGAAACTTAAGACATGGTTGAACAATTTTTCAGAAGAAAGTATTGCCTAATTTTTCCATTTACTTTATCAAATTTAGTATGCAAAATTGACCCGTATGTGTGTTAGAAGAAAAATCTGAAGTGGTCAATGAAATTATTTTGACATTGTTTTGTTTTGGTCCAATTATCAATATACACAGTATTAATTAGGGCTTTGATATCTGAATGAATTGTTGATAAGGATCACAATAAAGTACCCTAGAATTGTCATTGAACATGCATTGTGCATATTTTATATAAGTACATGTGCATAATAGAATACTTACATTAGTGCAAAAATGTGATAGATTGTAAATGTGTTGTGTATGTTTTAGAGGAGCACATCGGATGCCAGTCAGACATTGTCGGACCATCCGGGCAATAGCTTCTTGGAGCGTACTTGTTAAGCTTCCAATTATTGAACTGTTGTGATTGTTTTTGAATTCCGAACTTAAAGTCCGAGGAGTATATATTTGGGACTGTATTGGAAGTGTTCTAATTTGTTTGATAATTCTGGTTGTATTATGCTATGTGAATTCTCAACAAAAGTTGAATGCCGGACTTGGGTTCGATGATTATGAAATTTTGACTGTGCTTTATATATGAGTGTGATAAGTGGTAAATTCTACATTGATGCATTTCATAAAATGCATGCTCAGATAACAACGTTGTGATCGGAGTGGCCAGTATCAAGCACTTACACGTAGAGCTTTGCTCTGTGATATATGATTTAGCACGTTGAGCTATGCTCTGTGATATATGTTTCTGACTGAGCCTGATGGACCATTATTTGTATCTGTGATAGGTACTCGGTCACAACATTAATAACGAGTGTGGAGTCTCATATGCATTTGTATGTGTTTATATATGATCTAATTCGCATTGATGAAATGATGTGCCATGAAAGTGTAAGTATTTGACATATTCATGTTCTGTATGAATAATTGTGAAAAATGTGATTTATGTATGTGCATCCGGTGAAATCATTAATGATGGTTCACTCATTGAGTTCGCAAAACTCATAAAAAATCGCAACGTGATTTTTCAAGTACGGGATAGGAGACTTAGTGTTTGTTCTAGATTAAAAGAACGTTTTGGACTAAGTTATGACTCATAGGTCTGTCAGCTAACACCAGAAGTATTGTAGCATTTATTTTGTAGTTTTGTTAAAACCTGTAAGAGGTTTTGTACATATGTTTATGATGGAAATAGTGTAAGATTTGTGAATAGATGCAAACAATGGGTTTTAAAATGTAGTGACCTCTGATTATGTTAGATGATGCCATGTGTAAATTGAATTTATTTTTTCTCTAACATGCCATCATCATAGGATATGTACTTGAATATCCTAATGTTTGGGTATGTATCTTGTGGTTGTGGGATGTTGCATGATTGGTTGTAAGGCATAAACCAACAGTTATTGTATTAGATATATAGATGATTTGCTTTAAAGCAAGTTGGAGATTATTAGTTTATGCCCTTATAGCCAATCGATTGGTTGTAATTTTATATATAACATTATTATTTTAATTAATAAAGACATTATCTTTATGTGTTTTATTAATAACATTTGATATTTTAATACTAAATGTATAATCCTTGAAGTAATTACTATGTAATTGAAATTATGATAAGATCACAATTATGAGATTCAATTTATATTTATGTATTATTCTTAAATTGTTCTCAGTTGTAGTTTCATTAAGACAGAATATTAATGGAAAGATAAAACTAGCGCACATTATGTTTTTTTTTCTTATGAAGAAAGTAATTAATCTCATAAATTAAAGTATGGAGGTACTTAAAACTAATGTATGAGTATTTATTAAAGAATAACTTTAATGAATTAACTTAATTATGAGGATCCTAAATACAATATTAGTTATATGTCTGTGGATTTCTTTATTATAATGGTTATAAAATTGATTATTAGACTTGAGCTTACCAAAGTATCTTGTGTGGGAATTACCATGTTTTGATGTTGCTTATGACCTATTTTATTTATAGAAACTTAGTTGATAGTACTTGGATATAGTATAAATCATATGAAGATAGTTGAGTAAATTAATAAAGGATTTATCACTCTAAAATAGTTAAAGAAAATGTTTCGTTATTCTTGATTAGTAGTTATTTAAGGAATTCTTTAGGCAAAGTGAATTGAGATTTAAAAAGGTATTTCTAAATATCATTTATAATTATGTTACCAATTAGCAAAAATGAACATGATTGGATTTAAAAGAGTAGACACTAAATCTATACTCTATGTCTAATTAGAACATTGAACGATAAAAAGATTAAATTATACATCATAACTATGCATGGATATGTTTAGTCAAATTACTTTAATAGCCCCAATATTTAGGTAGTCATAACATATTGTTAGACATCAATTTTAATTTATGATTATAAATTATTTAAATGGAGAACTAAAGATATATTAAAACTCCTAATTCTAATTATAAATCATAATTATAATTTATAATCATTGCTAACATATTAAGAACCTAGTAGTCACACATAAAACAGATGTTTAAGACATTAATTTTTATTAAGTTAAACTTAATTGTCAAATTTGAGAAATTTTAAGAATCAAATCAGAGTTATTTGATTTTATTAAAATTAAATTATAATTATAATTAGAACTCAATTTTAATTATAATTAGGAAGGTTTAATTTTAATAAGATAATTTTTTCTTTCGCTGTAAATAGGAGGAGGAAGGTATAAGGGAGCTAGTATTCTTACTTTTATTTCTCAAAAGTTGAGTTCTTTTTATTTATTATGTGAATATCCTTAGAGATTAGACACTTGGATAACTCGTGATAGGAGGAAGGCATAAGGATCTAGTGTTCTTACTTTTATTTCTCGAAAGTTGAGTTCTTTTCATCTACTATGTGAATATCGTTAGAGATTAGACACTTGGACAACTCGTGATGGACACTTCTTCGTGAAAAAGTTTGTACGAGAATTTGAATTAGGTACAATTTAATTATCTTTTTACGATTCATATTTTAAGTTATTTAATTATTAAATTAAAAAAATTATATTTTTTTACGCTTGTGATTAGATTACTTTAGTTTCCCAACACTAATAATTACTAATTAAAAAAATTCAACTAGTTCGACCAATTCAATTGTGAAATTCTTGAACTGATTGACTTTTTTATTCGATTTTTAATTTTTCTAACTCAATTTACTTTAATCATCTTTATTGTTAAAAATCGACAAGTTTATTAATTAATCGATCAGGTTTGTAAATTAATCATTTTTTTACAAATCAAATTAAATTAATTAATTTTCATTTAAAGGTCTTTTTCAATTAAATCTCAAATTCTTTAATAGACAATGACAGTCTCCTTTAATCATATTTTGAAAATTTTAATTTTATTCAATTTTTAACAGACTTTATGACGATCTAGTACCAATATGATCTTTTAAATCTTAAAATTTTTGTCTTACCGGTTTGACTTTTAATCTTCTTTAACATTATGCTAATAAGAACAAGTGGTTGCTTGGATAAGGTCCTACTTATATGTCTGCTGTACTAATAAGCGGGAAACAAAGAGAAGCCTAAGTTGGGCGACATAATAACATAAGATGGCCGAATTAAACAAGGAAGAACCACCAGCCAATGAGTTCCAGAAGCATCTGGTCCAAGCTTCAGATGCCTTGCTAAGAACATAGCAGGGATTTCTCCGATGTCATGTGATGTTTTGTATACTTCTTTCGTAACCCTTTCTAGTCTGGCAAAAGCATGGCGGGGCAGGTCGGCTTTCTTAGGCCCAACAAACGGACAGTTAGGGTTTAAACCCAAATAAACTCCTCCAATGTTAGGGCATCAAGTGTTCAGAAAGGAAACGGAAAATTTGATGAGTGGTTGACTTAGGCATGCCATGCATTAGTTTAACTTGAGAAGTTAATTTCAATTCAATGCAGTAGTATTCTTAGATCTTTGATTTGGAAAATAAAAGAAAGTGTGATGAAAATGCTACAAATATAATGGAGTGTGAAAAAAGATTGTAACAGTGGGTGTTTATAACTTTACATAGAATCGCATAAACAAAGATTAACGATATGATATGAGTTAAATAATAATTTACATTAAAAAAAGACCATTTAATAAATATGTTAATATTTCTCATTAGTATGCCTCTTTATCCCTTGTTTTTCTCTCCCATTTTCCAATTTTCTCTTAATAATTTGATGTACTGTATATTTTTATCTTATTGATAAGTCTTAAGACAGTTGATTATTATTGTTTATTTATAAAGTTTGATATCCCTTTTTCAGAGTTAAAGATAAACTATAAGATTTTCATCGGTGGCATTTAATTTATATCCGATATATGCTTCTGATCTAATGTTTCTTAACTACTCTATTACATAATCTATAATCCCAAGAATCTTATATTTCATTATGTTCACATTCTAGTGCAACCTTAATCTTGGCATGATGTATGAAGTGTGTTGAAAAAATCAGGAGATCATGATATAATAAGAAGTTAAAATTTGTATGTTGGAGAACTTCAATTTTTAATGGAAACTTTTACACTTTTTCATATAAGAAAGTTTATATCATATACTTAGAGTCCTCGTTAAGTTACATATGATATCTTCTCTTGTTGAAATTTGTTTGTTTTTGTTTGAGACAAATTCAGTGATTAAAAAATATTACTGGTTTGACTGATTCAACAATGAAAATCTTAAACTGGTTGACTTTTTATTTTAATTTTTATTGTTTTGGTTCGATTTATTTTAATAACTTTTATTGGTAAAAATAGCCAAGTTAATTAATTAATTAATTAGTTTTGTAAATTAATCAATTTTTATAAATCAATTTGTTACCATTTAATAATCTTCTTTTTATATTAAACTTCAAATTCTTTAATGAATAAGTATAATCTCATATTTCAAATTTTTTATTTTATTTAATCTTTTAATTAATTTTATAATAGTATATAGTATTGATTGAACTTTTTAACTAAATATTGAACAAATCAACAATTGTTTTACAATCACGGAAATTTTAAATTATTCTCCAAACATATTTAACAAAACATGTTTTGAGTTAAAAGTTGAAAGATAAATGGAATCAACAAACAAGCACATCCATTTAAAAATTACTTCCCAGACACCATAATCAACAACTGAACCAAAAATACTAAGTATTGCATCAAGGCATGCAGCATTTTGAAATCTTCGCTTCTTTAATCTTTATTCATAGCTTATATATTACATACGTGAAAAACAAGTACGACAAGTTGCTCAAATCGCTTTCGATTTTTACTGGCTTGACTAGTGCCTAGGATATTGGAGATAAATAGCCTGAAACTTAGAAAGAAAGAGAAACGTGACAGGGAGACTTCGAAGGAACTTTGAACAGGTGGTGAGGTGAGTGAGACACATAACGACAAGAAAAGTAAAGGAAAAGGCCAAAAGCACAAGTACGGAGTCCAAGTTGCAAAGTAAGTAATACTAATATATAAAATTTTGAAACATTACCGGTATGGCTTCTAAATAGGCAACAAAAAGTGAGGCTTGTTGATGAATGATGAATGATGAATGATGAATGTGGAGATGTGACCAATCCAACGAGAAAAGGCACATAGCATGGTCCACATCAAATGGGCCTAACCTATTTGATGTGAAATCCCTACGTACCCAAATTTTGCATGTCAAAATTTACAAAAGGCATTCGTGTGCCCACACACTGGACCCTCTGAAAAGGCTTTAACAGAAATACACCGAGAAACTTGGCCCACCTCCTCCATGCATTCTTTGTTTGTTTTTGAAGTAATCCGATTATTGCTTTTTTGTTTTGTTAAATAATTGTGTTTAATTCATCAAAGAATTATAACAACACTTAATTAGATATAATCCTATTATATGTTAATAAATCCTTGATTTATTTATAAATGGAGAACTAGTAGTTAGAGAATTAGAGCTTTTTTTTAATGAAGTTTAGTGTCTGCTAATAATAAATTAATTTATAAAAATTCAGTCATCATTTTATTTGTGACGTAGGGCCTTCAAGTTAAAAGGAAATGTTTACCTCAAGTACAACCTTTAGTAATAAAATATGATTTCCAGACATTCAAATACTAGTTTTTTGTATTTATTATTGAAAATTTATATACAGATGATTGAAAGTTGTTTAAATTAAAGAGTTAATTGCAAAAAATCCTAAATTTGTTCAGTTTTATAATTATAGCCTGAACTTTAAAATGTGGCAATAAAATGCTCAAATTTTCAAAAAAAATTTTAATTTTATCATAACGTTAGTCTTTTTGTTAAGTTTTCTTACGTAGTTTGTCTGTCGCATGTCTAAAACACTAACTATTAATTCAGGTTAGCTTAAATTAAGAGAAGAAATGCAGATTAAGGAAATGATCTTGTTTTATCACAACATTAAAATGATGTTATTTGAAGAAAATGAAATCCATGATTCAGAGAACTCACCCCCTTGGTTCATTACCCACCCCTCTCGTTCAATACTCATTACCTTCGTTTTCAGTTATCTGATTGTTCTGACGACGCCCTCCACCTTTGAATGCCTCAACTTCATCCCTTCGTTTTCTGCTTGTTTTGGCAAGGACATCAGCCTCCGAATACCCCCCAAGATACTCTCGTTTCGTATCACCGCCTTCGTTTTCAATCTCTCCATTTTGAGAAAAGGAGAACCAAAACGTTTATTCAAAAATGTCCTATCAGTGACTTTATGCTAATATGTGTCATCTTCATACATGTGACAAAGGTGAGCTTAAAGAATTGGAGCCGAACTTAACGGATAGACTAACGTCAGGATATAATTGAAAAAAAAAAAGTTTAAATATTTTATCGTCAAAATTTAAAGTTTAGGCTATTATTATAAAATTGAATAAAATTTAAGATTTTTTTTACAATTAACCCTAAATCAAATTAAAAAGTTACGGTATCTAAATGATTTTAGAGAAAATGGGTAGAAATAATTTAAATATCCATCATTCTTTTTAAATTTAAAGGTCATAAACTATAATTAAAATGATTAGTGACTTTCTTCATGAATTCATTTATTATTAATATAACCTAAATTTTATTGTCCTTTTTTGTTTCACCTAAAAAATGAGTACGGCTGTAGGATTTTTCATACTTATTCAAAAGATCCCCACCTAAACACATGTAAATGTGGTTATAGTAGTAAATAGATTTCTCACTGGGCTAAGGTAAGTAGAATCGAATTCAATATAGGCTTGGTTTGGAGGAGCAGTAGAGGTCAATAACCTGATGAAATCAACTTACTGAAATAATAAGTACTTATTCTCAATAAGTATTTATGTGTTTGGGATTGTTATTTTGGTAACTGCTAAAATGTGAAAATATATATTTGGTAAGTGCGGTTGCAGTTACTGAAAAGAGATAAAATGACTAAAAAGTCTATTGATTTAATAAACTATTAATTGTTGTATAAATAATTAAAAAATTTATTATTAGTCATATAAATTTAAAATTATAAATAAAAAATTAAATTAAATTAAGCAAAAAATAAATAAAATAAATTTAGTAAATAAAATATTTTATTAAATATATTATTAGTCATATTAATTAAGAGTATAATGGAAAATAATACTTATAGTAAAGGTTATTAATAGAAAGTAAAACTCTTACCGCAAAAGCAGTTTCTTACCGCAATCCTCTTTTTTCTTATTGATTTTTGCAGTGGTACTGCACTTTTCTCCAAATTCTGGTTGTTTACCACAAATCTAAACATATAATTGTGTTTGAAAACTACGGTAAATAAGTAATTATTCCCACCGTACCGCAAATCCAAATGCAGCTATTTTTTTTTTTTTGTATTGAACGAGCTTTTCTGCCTTGGTAGACTCATATACCTCACCCTCTCTAAGATTCGAGCTTAAGTGTCCATATCCAAATCTTGTATAAATTTGCTTTTATTAATCAGGATACCGGTAACATAGTGTTAGGAGCAAATGAAAATGACAATACACGTTGTTTAAAGAGGTACATCTTACCTTTTAGTAAGAGTACTATGAAATTAGTCGCGCAACCTGATGGAGATCGGAGTTATGGTTTTCCTGCATTCTTTTGTTTGTAGAATGTTAACAAACTTGAAGTTTTTCAAGCAAGAAAATTTTCTTTTTGTTCAAGATAAAATATTTGGTTGAAACATTATTGTTCCACTTGTTTCATGAAAATTACGCCATTGGAAAACATAAAATATTGGAAGATCAAATTCGCCTTTTGGCTCCATAATGCTAAGTTGTCCGCTTGACTTCAAATATCTCCATTCATTTGTTGACAAAGGAATAAGCTTTCATATTATTCAGAAAGAAATTATTCAACTTTAAATATAAGTTGTTGTACGGAACTAATTGATTCAAAAGATAATTGCTCTGAGGCATATATCAATGTTTCCTTCCCAAATTGGGTAAACGTAAATTTGTATTGGGGTCACTAATCAAAAATCTTCGTTTAACTATAATGAAAGCAAGTTTTGAGGGAGGGGAAACAAAAATGTCACAAGGACAAAGCAGGTTCATTTGGACGTTTTGGATTCGTATATGTTTCAAAGGCGTAATTACGTAAATTTGTGATTCACGAAAAGCTCTATTTTTTCAAAAAGAAAGGACAAGGGTAATCTATTGCCAGTTGGAACTCGGAAATAACAGGGTCTCATCATGAGATGTAAAGAATTTCCAACGTACTGCAGCATCCATCTGCAGAAAAAGGTTGAGAAAGATTCAAAGTACGGTAAAAGACAAAGAAATTGTCTAAGAAGAGCACAGATTTAACAAAGAAAAGAGAAGAATTATTTAACGCAAATGTCTTCAAGACTAGATCTTGATACCTCTCCCAAATTTGAGGCATCCAGCATGCCCGTTGGTCGCTTATGTTACACTCTATTGTCGATATTTAACATCAATTTTTGCATTGTGAAGTGCTCTTTTTAAGTTTTAATTCAATAATATGGACAATGCCCTTTTAGGTCTGAGATCTATAAACTCAGTTTTTAACTTATTTTTTGGCAAAGCAAATATAAATGTTATGTGTAGGTGCTTTACATCAGCTATTAAAAGCCAAGAGACTACAAGAGAAAAGACCTATCTCGTGTTAATTAATTTGAAACTAACAGTGGCTATGGCTTCTACTATTTGTTTAATTAAGTGTAAGAGCAGAAATTGAAAACATCTCTACTAGGGACGTATAAGTTGCCATATAGGCATGTTTGGAGGAGACAAATAGAGGTTTACCAGTCTTCGTTAGTCATCATGAAAACTGACAAGAATTTATCATTCTTAGGCCTGCTTATTAGGGAGGGGGTTTCTCTTCTCCTTTTGCATCACAAATACAAAATCTTCTTGGTCGACTAGTCCAGTGTTTCTTTTTGTTCCCCTATCTTTTCCTTTTCGTATCTCTCAACCTATTTCCACTCAAATAGTACTACTTTAGCCCCTACCTGGTAAAGAAGATACTGTCAGCCATAAGATCACTAGACCAATCCTGCAAAACCACCCTTTGAGACCTAAAAGAGGTCAAAAATTCTAAAATCCAAATGAGGGACAAACATTCCAGTTGTATCTTGTTGCTTTTGAGGAATGTAATAAATTTTGTATAAGCTCAAAAAAAAGCGTTTATTCCTCTAACACTGTGCTTTGTAATTAACAGCAGCCCATTGCACATTATATATATATATACTTTGCATGCATGCATGCATGCATGCATGAATGCGCACGTGGCATCTTGATTAGTGATAGCCATTGTTATTATTAGGTCAAGATACGATCTCTTCGTTGCTTACCTTGGAAAAGAGGAAACCATCAATGCGGGTCCCACCAAATCCAACGAGCCACACAACATCATGATTAATGAGAAGTGGGAGAACCACACAAATAATTTATTCAATTAAGCCAGATCTTCGTTAATTACTCCAATTTATAGGCATTAGGAAGAGATCCAAGCATTCTCCTACTCTCGGTTCACACGACGTGAGAAGCAAACCACATGTAGGGACATCGCGTGAAGGGGACGTGACGTGAGGAAGGTTTTGCATGAGAACAATAGGGTTCAAAACACAAAAGGAGTAATGTGTGTGTGGTCTTGGGGTAGTCGCAAGTTTTTGGTGGGTTCGGGGTTTACAAAGCAAAGAATAGAGAGCATCTTTTGGAAAGCGGTGGTCGTCCCGTTTGTCGAACTGATCAGACCAATCACCAATCTCTAGACGATCTGATTCTCTCTCTCTCTCTCTCTCTGTCTGCGTGTTTTTTGAATCTTTTGATCTAATGGGGTAGATGTCCCAGAGGAGTTTGTTCGGTATTGTCCATCATGGATATATTGTGGGGTCACTTCTTTTATAACTTTGTGTTCGTTTTAAGTTATCCTACATAAAATATAATCCATGTGTATATATATATTGGATTTTCTTTTAGTTTCATGAAGTGGGTCTTTGACCTTTTCTTTTTAGAGTTTCCATATTTGACTCGATCAAGATCCTTTCTCTTTCTTGTACTAAACCAAAGAAGAAGAAGAATTTTTGTTAGTTGGTTTGATGATTGCAGAGTATCTAATTTGTGGATACCCTTTATCTCTCTCTCTCTCTATTGCCAAAAATATCCGGATCTTCCCACTACTACGACAAGTCGTTTTTATCTACCAAAGATTTTTTATTCGTTTGAGGGGTTTGGATGGATGAGTAATTTTTGGATACGAACAATTGCATGGGAGTGATTATAATGATGAAATCTGAGTTCTTTTTTGGGGTTCACGTGATTCAACTGAACATAATAGTACTGGTTGAATTTTGGTAAAAATAAAAAAAGGAGAAGCTTGAAACTGGTTGTTGCTTGGCTGTGACTGCTGGGGATCGAGTCACGCTCATCAGACAACCTAATGGATTATGGGATTGACCGATTGGATGGCCTATAACAACTTACGGAAGTGCAGATCATGACATGTTATGAGACTACGGTCTTTTGTTCTACGATGTATTGATTAAGAGAACCTATGGACTAACTATGTCCTCCAATCTCTTCAAGGAGTTTGACCCACACGTTGCAATTATTATTAATTACATGACTCCAAAACCCTAGTTGTTTCTTACGCTACAAAAGAGCTTAGTATGGCATGAGAATTTAGTAGTTAAAACAAGTGTTTTTGAAGTGGAGCGTGGAGATACGGAGATGACGAGGAGAGTGAGAATTTATTCCATTTTCCTTGGGAGGGTGGCAGTGACAGACAAAGGCAGAGATAGGGATACGGACAGAGGTTTGTTTTGATGGTATTTAGGGTCTTTTTTAAATAAAAAATTTGAGAGAGAAAGAGAGAAAGTACTATAGCAATAGGGTGTCCTCGTGATCGGAGAAGGCAGATCCATGGAAGACTGTTCCCTCTAGTCACGTGGGCTCTTTTGACTACCCAATGACCAACCCATCTGTACCCCTCACATCACTCCCTCGCATTGTTAGGAGCACCCAGCAACCACAGCGCTATCATCATAAGGTTTTAATCATTTCGCTTTAAATTAATAATTTTATTTAACCAAATCTCATTAAGAAATATAAATCCACTCCACTTTGTATTTGGGATGGGAATCATAATAATAATAATAAGAAGGATGTCTTTTTGTTGTTAAATTGCATGAAATGAAATTAATAAAATGAAATTAGCAAAATGTAACAAGTCCAGAAAAGTTCTCATTCTATCTTGTTTCATGCTCTCCTTTGGAATACTATAAATTGGGATGTTGAGAATCCAGATGAACTTGAACCACAACCCAACTACGAGTTACAAACAGTAACTACAAACATCACAATCACATTCACATACCCCCGGCCCTCCCCTCCTATCAATAAACGCTCACTGACTCCATCTGACTAAGCTGACTCAATTTTATTATCTTTCTCATCCTGAAGAGTATTGTGTAGGTTTTTTTTTCACCCCCTCCGTCCTCTCTGATCTCTCCAGCGTGCAAATTGGGTCCATTTCTGTCTGAGTGTCTTTATAACTCTCTCTTTTACTACTATATACGTATTATGTCCGTCTCTCTATTCGCATTTCACGACAACGTTTACCGCAGGTGCTGACTGGTATTTCGCCATTTTATTAGATTATAAAGCTACCAGACAACACTTCTCTTCACCCTCCTCTCTCTGCCTTTCTATATCCTACCCTTCAGCTCTCTTCTCTAAGTTCCTCTTGTATTCAAATACTATATTATTGCATCTCGTTCTGGGCTTTTACTATTTGGTTCGTACTCTCTGGAACAACCCTTTAGCTATAAACTCATCTTCTCCACCTTTCCTTCTTCACATCTCTCTGATTCGTTTCTACTGGAAGCGACCGTTTGTTCTCTCGTGGTGTCAAAGAGAACCGTTTACTGAATCTGAGTACAGGAATTGAGAGATCGATGATGCACAGGTGCAGTAGCTCTCAGGGGAACACGGTGGGTCCATGTTCATGCGGTCTGTTCCATAACCAAAGCAACTCTTTCTCTATGCTATTTTCCATGCCGAACCACCATAAATCTTACCAAGAAACAGATATGTACACTTTCACGTCCTCTTCTTCAACTTCTGTTGATTGCACTCTTTCGTTAGGAACCCCGTCGACACGTCTAATCGAAGATGACGAGAAAAGAATCCGACATGAATGCCGTCCTAGTTCTTGCATGTCCAACCTTTGCTGGGATTTATTGCAGACCAATAACACACCTTATACATCTCAAGCCCACAAAACCAGTCGTGCAAACATTGTTACAGGCAATAACAACCTTGCCAATAATGATCCTCTACTTGCTCGCCGCTGTGCCAACTGCGACACCACTTCTACTCCTCTCTGGAGAAACGGACCAAGAGGTCCTAAGGTAATTTATATGTACACCCACAGGCATCGATGAAGCTGTTATTCTCAAAGTTTCATATTTCGGTTGGTACAAGCATATGTTAAATGTGAACTTGTATTCTTGTGATAACTTCGTCTTTTCTTGTTTATCTATTTTGTAAGTGTTAGTTTGTAAGAAAATTAGTGGCGCATCTATCGAGCAAATGTGTGATGTGATTCTTTTGCTTGCAGTCACTTTGCAATGCATGCGGAATTCGGTTCAAGAAGGAAGAGAGAAGAGCCGCAGCTGCAAATGCAAATACTAATGGAACACCATCAGAAGCAATTGATCCTCACTATGCTTATCAGAACAATTCATGGGTTCAGACCCAGAAAATGCCATGCTTCCCTCCAGCAAATGAATTCAGGTTCATAGAGGACAGTGATCGAGATTCTGATACAGGAATTCCTTTCCTCTCTTGGAGGCTTAACGTGACAGACAGGCCTAGCCTTGTCCACGACTTTACGATATAAAATAAAATTTCAAATAAAGCAGCAAAAGAAAAAAGAAAGAAGAGGACGGTCAAGATGATGAATGCGGTGACTGCAACGTATAAAACGATGATGATGTTGAAGATGTTGGTGATGGTGATGGTTATTGTCCAGTCTCGTCAAATTCTTTTCTCTTTTCAGTTTGGTTTGGTCCTTTTCTTTTATTTTCCTTCTTTTCCCATCTCCAGTCTTACATAGACCGAGTGAAAACTGGATAATTCTATGTTATTAGTTTGCTTTTACTTTAGATTTCATTAACTTTATTTTTAGTTTCTTATAAAAATCTCTCTCTTGGGTCACTTTCTCTCGGTTTACTTCACCATTATACCAACTGAAAAGAGAAGACGTCGGCTGATCATCTTACCTGCACCGTCTACGAGTCTATGTAGTATGATATACTCCTTGACCTGCGAGTCTGTACGCCTCTGATTATTATATTACATTTTCATTTATATTGATCAGAACTGAAGTTTTACCTGATAAGCCTGAGGCCATTACTTCTGATATTGATCTCATGGGTTTCACAACCAAAGGATAATCAACTGATTGTCCAATAACACCATTGTTTGATCAGGATCATTTTCTGATTCTGATGACTATGACGTTTCAGACCATGGGAATGGTTTGTGTCGCATAGCTTAGCTGTGTTCATTTGACTGTCAAGTTGACCTGTATATAAGCAGAAACTGCAGGGTCCTCTGCAGGTGGGACTGCATAATTTGTTTTTCTCTTGGGGTTCCTTTATATATATATATATATAATGGTTTAAGAACTAATTATAAAATGGAAATA
>JAOQMS010000178.1:26340267-26351933 GCA_027563885.1 Erythroxylum longipes | reverse complement strand
GCATGTATGAATGCATGAACATAGCAAAACAATTTTAAACACTCCTAACCCGTTCCAAATTACTATTTTACCCTTCCCATTGGTGAGGGGATGTTACACATTTGACATTTTCGGGGTATAAATGATTTATTTAATGTGATTATGAGGTGGATAGTGAATTTTTTATTCTGAAAATTGATTTGGTGTATTAAATTATCGATTTAGAATTTTTGAAAAATTTTGAGAATTTTCTAGAATTTTGGAGTATTTATGGTCTAGGAGAAATGTCAAGTGGCAGGACAGTTGTTAAATGGTAGTAGAAATAAATATTAAATGGTACTAGAATTATTGAAAAGTGATATCTGGATTTAATGACATATTTCATTGAAATTTGGAGACAATTTGACTAGAAATTGGAAGTTGATTGGATCAGTTAATGTCATTTGCCACATTATACATATAACTCACAACTCTCTTATATGAAAGACCCATTTAATTGTTGCCTTTCATTCTTGCTTTTATTCTTCTCTTCGACACTCTTCTTCTCTTCTTCTTTATTCTTCTTCACTTCCATGATACTCTCTCCACCATCATTAAAGTTGAAGCTCAGTTTCACCCTTCATTTGCTACCATCATCTTGCACTCTCTCTCTCTCTCATTCCTCACAAAAGACCCAACTTCCCATAAAATGTTGATGTACGTGGGTTGCCTACAAAGCTAGGGTTGGTGTGATCTTGAAGGATTTGGAGTTAAATCAAGTAAGTTGAGTTTTAATCTTTATGGGTAGTGTTAAATAAAGCATTTTATTGTGTAATTTGAGAATAACGATCATGATAGTATAGTTAAATGTGTTGGGCATGAATGAGGAAATCTGGGTATATTCATGTCTTGCCTTGATGTGTATGATGATTAATGATTCATAAATTGATGTAGAGATGATTTAGAGTTTGAATGAGTCCTAAAATGGGGTTGAAAGAAGTGCAGAAAATTTGACTAGTAAATGAATGTTATATGTTCTGTTTTCAATGTATATAATGTGTATCTCTTGGGTGATTTTATAAATGAAACAAAAATGAGTTTAGAGCTAAAGAAAGGGAGCAATGTGATGTCTTGAAATGAGGTGAATTAAAATGACGAATTAGAAGAGAAATGAAGGTGTTAATGAAGTTGAAAATGTGCTGAAAGTATTATGAATGTGTGCACATGTATATGTTCTGTTTTTGGGTTAATGATCAAATATGGATCATGATTTGTTTGTGAATGATATTGAGCTAAACATAAGTAGGAATTAATATAAAATAATGAGGACATGATCTAGAAATGATAGACTAAGCAAAAGCGATGAATCAGGATGGAAATGAAGTTAAATGTGTGCTGAATATGTAGATGTAGTGTTTCTACTGAACATTCATCTGAAATTTAGACATATCTTGACCTAAAAGTATCGAAATAGTATTATTGTTGATTTTTATTAAAATAGAGACAAATGAAAACAAATGTCATGAAGAAATCGAGTTTGAATTCTATCTGTAAAAGTTTTGAAATTTGTCTTGAAGTTGAGTTTTAGATTATGTCTCTGTTTGGCAATAGTATGTAGTAAATTGTGTATAACTTTCAGATTACTGAACCCAATTGTATGAACTTATGTTTTTTAGAAACTTAAGACATATATGAACAATTGTTTAGAAGAAGGTATTGCCAAAAAACCTCATTTTCTAGCTCATAATGGTCATACAAAACTGATCTGAAAAATAGATTTGGAAAAGCTGGAAAATGAGTTCTGTTTACTGATTTCTATGAAAGTTCACCGTGACCAACTTGCATGATTTTTCAAGGATTCCTCTCGAGAAAGTTCTTCATGACCAAATCCTTGGTTTTCCACATCCAATTTGCAAGATTTTAGGAGGATTTCTCTCGGGAAAAGTTCACCGTGGCCAACTCCTGTCTTTACCGCGACTAACTTTCCTGTATAGCTTAAACATGCTCTGGTATTTTGATCATAACTTTTTCTATAGTTACCTGAATGGAGTGATTCTTGATTTTAATAAACTAGAGACATAGGGATACATTTTTTCTAAAGAAATTTAATTTTAATTTTGTCTCTAAAATTCCAGAATCTGACTTGAAGATGAGCACAGAATACTATTTCAGTTTAAGAACAGTCCGAATTATTTGGAGTATAAATTTTGGATTACTGAACCAAATTTAATGATATTAGTTTCATTAAAAACTTAAGAGATAGGAGAAAAATCCTCTAGAAGAAAGTGTTCCTAAATTACTCCATTGTCTTGGTCAAAAAGAATATGGAAAGTTGACCCAAAAGTATGTTTCAGGAAAAATCTGGGTTGATCAAATGAGTTATGAATTTCGACCATAATGGCTTTATTGAGGTGTAAACCTAAGTCAATTAGACACATATGATTTATGAAAGGAGAATAAGCATATGATGTGAATTTAGGTAATATACCCGGGATTGTCATTGAGCATGTATTGTACATATTCCATATACACATTTGTACTTAAATGAATACTTATAATTGTGTAAAGTTGTAATGCGTGTGCAATGTGTGTATTACATAATGTTGATGTGTAGGACAAACGTCCACATCTAGACGTTTCCTAATTATGGAAGCTAATGCTAATCTGGAGCATACTGTGAGTCGACCTAGATGGTCTCATTTCATTGTTTGTTTTGATTTCCATTTTTGCATTGAATGACTACGGTTATGATGATTATACAATGTGAATATGATTGATTTGAATGTGATTTGCCTATGTTGATGCCAAACAATGAAGGTCCGAGAGTTGATGTATGATTGTGATATTGAAGTGCTCCTTGTATGTGAATTTGATGAAATATGTGATATCTAATTTGATTGTTAAATATCGGACCTAGTTCCGAAGAAACATGTGAATATGCATATGATTGGAAAAGTGTTTCTCAACATTATATTAAATGTCGGATTATGGTCCGATGATGAATATGAAATTGAATGTGAATTGAAAAGCATGTGATAGACTAAAATTATGTGAATGTGATGCATTCCATTATATGAATGCATGAAACATAAAGGAAATTGTGACCGGAGTAGCCACCGTAAAAGAGGTTAAAGCTCAGAATGTGAAAAAGAGCTTAAAGCTCATATTGTGAAAAAGAGCTTAAAGCTCAGAAAGTGTATAAGAGCCAAAGGCTCACTATGTAAAATGAGCCCGGTATCCATAACGGATACGGGACAATTATACGCACTCGGTCACAACAAAGTAATAAATGAAAGTGATTCTCATGCGTATTGCATTATAAGTGATATGTGTATTTTAAATGATTGAAATGATTAATTTGACTGCCCTGAATGTGATCCTATATGTTAAATGAAGTGATGTAAATTATGTGAAAATATGTGAACTGTATGTGTTATGTGATTGAGTGAGCCATCGAGGATGGTCACTCATTGAGTTTGCAAAACTCACCCAAATTTTGCAATATTTTTTTCAGGCTCAGAAGAGTTACCCTATTAGGCTAACGGGAGTATAGCCACTGCACCCAAGTAAGAGATGGAGGTCAGGATCAGTTCGCATCTGCATTAGTATTTCCTTATTTTTGAATCAAAATATGTATTCACAAGTATTTTGCAATATGTATGTAAATGATTTCGTATTGTAATGGTTGTGACATTGTGTTTGAAAATGTTTATGAAGAAAAGTGGGCCCAATTTATTTATTAATTTTTCACAATATGCATGCACTGTTTTAAAAGAAAAATAAATTTCTGTATTGAATTTGATTGACTGACTGTTCTAGCATGCCGCCCTCGCAGGGTACGTGCTCGGATATCACTCAGGATGTTGGGTATGTGTCTTACGAGAGTGGGGTGCTACAGCTATGCTTACTGCTTCAGCCCACAAAATTTTAGGCAAACCTTTCTCCAGCAACAAACATCTCGCCATATTCATGATGGATTTGTTCTTTCCTTCACTAACTCCATTCTGTTATAGAGTATATGAAACAGTCAGTTGATGATGAATTCCTGCATTCTTGAGAAATTCTTTGAATGCATTTGAGGTATTTGGTCCCATTGTCTGATCTGAGTATCTTGATTGACAATGCACATTGCTTTTCTGCAACAATCTTAAACTTCATAAAGGTCTCCAACACTTCAAATTTCTTCTTTAAAAAATACACCCAGTAGAATCTTGAAAAATCATCTACGAACAACAAGAAATACTTGCTTTGATTGATTGTTGGAATGCTTATTGGTCCACACACATCACTGTGAACCAGTTGAAGCTTCTTATCTGCTCTTGTGGCTTGATTTATAGGAAATGGACTTTGGGTCAACTTTCCTAGTTGACAGGTAGCACACACCCCTGAAAACTGTTTTACTAAACTTAAATCTTTCACCAGTTCTTTGTCTTTCAGCAGTTTGAGAGAGACAAAGTTGGTGTGGCCTAACCTCTTGTGCCACAGACACGTCTCATCTAGGACACTCATGCGAGCTTTAACTTCTGTGTTTTTCCATTCAAGAGGAAAATTTCTGTTCTTCATTTTCACTGTCAAGATTTCACTTATTGTAGGATCCTTGATGATGCAGGTTTTGTTCTCAAATGACAACGAATAATTTTTTTCAAGCAACTGTCCAACACTCAACAAACTCTTGTCTATTTCAGGCACATATAAAACATATGAAATAAACTTAATGCTAGAGGGAGTATGGACTAAAATAGTACCTTTTCCAACTGCATCTACAAGTCTACCATCACCCAACTGAACTTTACAAATGTTGGTTCTATACACATCTTTGAAGATCTCTAAATTTGCAGTCATGTGATTTATACAACCACTATCCACAAGCCACATTTTAAAATCATGTGCTACAACAAAGACTTCTTCAATAGCTGCAAATAATTCTTCCTCGTGGTTATTCTCAGTTTTAGCCACTTGAGCTAGTTGTGCTTATACTGGCTTTGTTGCTTTCCCTTTGCACACCTTCTCTACATGTCCAAATTGCTTACAAGACCTGCATTGAACTCCAAATCTGTACCAGCAAAATTTTTCTGAATGATTTGTTTTCTCACAAGAGGAGCAAGGAGGAAACTTGTTTCTCTTGGACTTCCTCTTACTGTTCTGGTGATCAATCTTCTCTTTCCCTTTTTTGTCATTCCACTGCTTCTTTAGGCCACTAGACTTGAACTTTCGAGCTGCTATATAGGCAGTCTCACTTGTACTCTCCTATTCCCTAAATGTTTGCCTTTGTTCCACAGTTTGAAGAGCATTAGCTAGCTCAGTGAATGTGATCATGGCCATGTCCCAATTGTCTTCCAGAGAATATATTTTTGACTCAAATCTCTCTGGAAGTGTGACCATTACCTTCTCCATAATTCTTTTCATCCGTGGTGAGTCCGAACTACAGTCGACAAAAGCACCATGACCTTAGGTGATGACCTCGTCGGTGTCCAGACCCTAGGTGTGGAATCACCCGCAAGTCCCATAGAAATGTGTCGATATGGGAACTCGACCTTTATGTACCAGCATCAAGGGTACAGGGGTCACTTAATCAGTTGTGCCTAGCACACGATTGGCCAATTGTTACCTCACCAATCACAAAACAAATCATATTCAAAGTTTAAGTATAAAATCAAGTAAGGCATCGGTCCAACCGATGAAATGACACCTTGTGATGGCTCTAAGCCAAAAAGGACACATATACGTGGCAAATATGGCTCGATCATGCATATGTAAATTTTAAAACATTATTTCATGCAATAAATGTCATATTTTGCACTCCAAGGGCAAAAATGTTGTTCAAAACAATATTGTTTATTAAATACATAGGCATATTAGCATCCATTTGAAGTTCAATTTTACCCTACATTGCTTAGGTTCAAAATTCACATACAATTCATTCAGCACGTCTTAGGATGTTCCAATTCTATTTGACAAATATGGTTTCCCCAACTCACCTCAAAAGAAGGTATACACACTCTCTTAATTTCAACAGTCCTCGGTACGAGCTCCTTGATTTACAACTCTCGAGCCTTTATGCATAAAAGACATACGATGAAATTACTATTTAAACATTAATTTCATACTTATGCACTATCACATAAGTGTATAAAACACAATACCACTCCTTTTAAGCTATAGAATTTGACCATTAAATGCCTCACATGGTTACTTCCTTACTATTGACATTAGCTTCTCTTTTACATTTCCTAAGGCATTTAATGCCTTTAATCCAATACTTACTCATTTCAAAGCATAATTAAGCACATCTTTATCTAAGCACATTAGGCCATTTCTCGATAACCTAAGCATCGATCCAAGTTCACTCTAAGTAAGCATGAAAATGTTTTCCAATGCATACCATTATAAGGCCTTAAATCCTAAGCCAAGTTCACTTAAGCAATTTATCAAACACTTAAAGTGCATGACTTTCAAGTCACATTTTCAAGACTTTATTATAATAATTCATGCTCCTATCATGTCATATAGTAACACTTCCACTCAATGACACATTCCACCACTCCATTCAAACCAACTCCCTTCATTTAAGCTACATTTATCAATTACACAACTCATTACATTAATTCACTTCTTCATCATTTCAGCCCAACCTTAACCAACATACATCTTCTTCATTCTTCATCATCAATTCACATTATACATGCACAATTAACACCATAGAGTTCATTTAAATCATCAATTCTAAAAGTTGTTCAAAAATTCACAAACTTTCACCAAAAGGGGGCATTTTTGGTTTTGACTTAAAGAACCTCTCTATGACACATTTTATTCACCTAATTCATGATTTATGCATATTCAAGCATGGATAACAACATATCTTAACACCAAACTCAAAATCCTAATGTAGAGAGGGATGAGACAAAATTTACCTAAACCTTCCTTTGGTGATATCTTCCAATCCTTTGAGAATTTCTAAATTCTAATGATAGATTTGAGTTCCTTGACCCCAAATTACCTTAGAACACCTAGGTTTGGGTTAAAGAATAAAAAAAAATGGTGAAAGATAGGTGATGGCCGAATGCTTCATCTTCTCCTCCTCTCTTCTCCTTTCTTCTCCTTTCTTTTAACTAAAACAAAGTGGTTTAATGCCAGATAAAGGGGGTACACGGCCGTAAGGTGAAGAAGGGTCTAGAATTTGGCTCTTCTTTGATCAAACATAGTGAATTTACTTTTTTGCCCTTATCTTGTGTGAAATTACCATTATACCCTCCAAACTTTGCTACATTTGCAATTAAGCCCAAAATTTGAGAATGACCAAAAATTTTATTTTCATTTTGGTCCTCGAACTTTTTCAAATTATAATTAAGCCCCTTAACTTTATAAAATTGCATATTGGTCCTCCAAGAATTGGAAAATTACATTTAAGTCCCTTAACTTTTAACAATTTGCAAATAAGCCCTTATATACATCAACTTTTCCAATTAAGCTTTCTAAGTGTCCAATAAGTCTATAAATCATTTCTAATCACGTATAAGGCATGAGAACACATTTAACTCGGCCACCATGGTCATATCCATCCAAAGGAATCAATTTTACAAACTTAGAAGCTTATATGTCAGAAATCTCCAAGATTTCGCATACTGATGAACTCTAAATTCATGTAAGTGCATATAGCATTATATATCATTGACATACGTACCAAAAGGATTCAAATATATCTTTGAACTCATCACAACCATGTATTTATTAATATACAGTAGTATCTCCAAATATAGCACAATATAAAAAGCTTAGAGAGTCCGGCATTACATATTACATATCTTTTGGTCTATGTGGATGATATTATACTGATGGGAAGCAATAAAATCTATTTGGATGAGTTTACTTTAGACCTTAATGCAACTTTCTCTCTTAAAGATCATAGCTAGTTAAATTATCTTTTTGGGTATAGCAATAAAGCATTCAGATTCTAGTTTGTTTCTTAACCAAACCAAATACATTCGAGGATCTTCTTTGTCACACTAGCATGACTGAGGCAAAGCCCGTGTCTGGTCCGGTGGAATAAGGATCCCAATTAACAGTTTTTGGTGAATCCATGGATGACCCTAAATTATACCAAAGTGTTGTTGGGGCACTACAATAAGCCACTATCACTAGACTGGATATCTCGCTTTTCTTATTTTTCAAATTATAATCCAAGATACTATTGGATTCTTCTTTATTTAAAAGGTACTCTACTTCATGGTTTTCTTATATGCCCAATTTCAACTAATCATCTTGTGGAATTTTCCAATACGGACTATGCTAGGGATCCAAATACTAGGAGATATACTTATGGTTATTGTATATATTTTGAAGGCAACACTATTGTATAGTCTTCCATAAAACAATGAGTGGTTGCTCAGTATAGTACTGAGGTTGATTATAGAGCTTTTGTGTCATCTACAACAAAATTGATTTGGGTCCAACAACTTCTTTATGAACTTTGTGTTCGTTTACCCAAGTCACCTGTTTTATTTTGTGACAATTTAAGTGCAAACTTTATGATTTCTATTCCTGTTTTTCACAAGCACTCAAAACACTTCTAAATTGATTATCATTTTGTGTGAGAAAAGGTTAAGCGGGATGATCTATATGTCTCATATATTTTGCTTCAGTGGATCAATTCGCTGACATCTTATAAAGGCGTTATCTACCAAACGTTTTGCTCCCTTTAGATCCAAACCTACCATTTGTGATAGCCCGCCAAGTTTGTAAGAGGGTATCAAGGAGAATATCTCTCAAATAACCTAAAAATAAGTGACTAAGTGAAATGTTGGTTAAAACTTAAAACCAACTCAGTTACACCTAGACTTGCTACTGGATAATTTATTGTACCAGATTTATATATCTCTTTATAATCTTATTTTTACTTAAAGATTTGTGAGTTTTTTAGACTCATTTAATTAAGTGAATTTACATGTGCACAAAAAAATTTGTGGAAAAAAAGTTTAATTTGCTAATTGGTCGTATATAATTTTATAATTGTTCACATAGATATAATACGCCTTCTTTGGTTCATTAGTACTGTGAAGCAATTTCAACTAGGTTAGTTATGCTATAGAAAAAAAGAGAACTCTTGGATTTTTTATCTCTTGCTATGAAAATGTTCATTGTTCAATTCATTTCAAAATACTTCAATTGGGATATGCAAGAAATAGGCTAATTCTGCAGCTTTTTGTTCAATTTCTTGTGGAGTCAAATTCTTATCAGTATGAGTCAAGGGAATGGATCCCTTCCCTCTGATTTCCATATAAAGGACATGCCGAACATAAATACCTTCTTTAACTTATTGTATCTTTTTTTATTGGGACAATAACCCACAGGAAGGATCGATTTGAGGATGGGGAATTAGTATACCGAGTCACTTTCTTCCTTCCCCCTTTTTCCTTAGTTTAATCAAAAAAAATTTAAGAAAGTGTTGCAACAAAAACAAAAAACCATTCATCTATTTATATTTTGATGTAAATTAAATAACGACAAGAAGCCTCTATGGAAAAATGGCGGTTTTGCTTGATATTATCCAAGGTGGAATTAGAATACAGGTGTAGGCTAGGTAAATCAATAGATAGTTTTGGTCCTATTGAAAATACGAGTGTAAGTGAAGACCTGATTATAAACGATACAAATAAAACCCCCCATAGTTTTTCCAGCGAACTTTTTCTCGGTCGCTGCGGCGAACTTTCCAGCACAGAACATACTTTGATATTTTAGGCATAACTTTTTGTGTAGTTATCCAAATGAGATGATTTTTGATTTGGTGTGAACTAGAGACACAGGGATATAACTTATATGATGAAAGGGAGTTCTAATTCAGTCTCTAATGATTTCAATATTGGGATGGAAGTTGAACATAGAATTTTGTCTTAGTATAAGAGTAGCCTGAAGATTTTTGGGGAATAACTTTTAGAGTACTGAACCAAATGGAATGATTTTGGTGTCACTAGAAACTTAAGACAATGGGGAGTATTTTCTAGAAGAAGAGTTATCAAATGTATTTTCTTAGGTTTCTTAAATTGGAATTCCTACTGAAATTAGGATTTTGTTATTGTTAAAGGAAATCAAGAAGGTGATCAAGAGAGGCAAGAGGAGCCAAAGGAAGGACATCCTTAAGCTACTCTTATAAGCAAGGATTTAAAGGTGGTTACATTTTTATAATAGAGTAAATAAGACACTCATTGTTTTCTTTGAATCAAGGAAGCTAAATGGTTTCAATTGCATCATAGATGTTGCATTTATTTCCACTTGGTTGGATTGTGAAATTGTTATATATTTGCTACATGAATTGTGTCGATGATTTATGAAAAGATTTTGAAAATGATTCTTTTTAAAAAGATGCAAGTTTATGAAATCAGGTGTTCGGAAATGTTCTTTTTTCGAAATATCTCATGTGCATGAAAAATAAGTTTCCAACAAGGTTCCATTTAGGCAAACTATTTTCGATTCATGAATTACATGTTATGGGGGTTTGGTGTAATCCATTCAAGAATGTCATGTGCATGTTGACCAAGAAAAGGCTTCTCCCGCCTGCCCGCTAGTCGCACGGAGCTCCTCCATGGACTCCCTCATGTTTACGTTTACGTAAGACCACCATGTGGAATTACGACAGTACGTCAAGTTTTACGACTACACAAGACCATTAAGTGGAAATGCATAGTTCGTCATGTTCATGGATTTACCCAAACCATTCTGATATGCTTATGTGCTTTTGAAATGTCAACAAGTTTGATGCATACATGATTTATAATTGCTCATGGACTGTTTGATAAAATGAGAATTTTGAGAAATAAGTGTTTAGTGATTTTTCATGTGAAATTATTATGGTTTCCAAAAATGTAAAACGGCAATGAGTTTTGAAAATGGTTTTTGCTTGTTTCTCGATTATAAAATTGTTACCCACGAGCTTTAAGCTCACCCCTTCCTAATTCCGTCCCATCTTCAGGAGAGGAGCAAGAGATCGAGTAGTGAAGGGTTACGGCATCACTCCGAATTTGCATACTTTTGAATTTTGAGATAGGTTTTGGGAATTTAAGGGTTTAGTTCCATTTCAAGTATCTTTTGTATTTTGGGTTATGAAGAAAATGTTGTATTGTAGCTTGAAATGCCATTAAGCCTTTGTAAAACTCTAATTTTTGTTATTAATGAAATATATGTTTGGTTTTTTTATGATTTTTCATGTTTTGCAAAGTATTTGATTTTGGAAATGAGATTAAGATTTTGAGAAATTGGTTGTAGTTACATTCTTATCCATTTTGTTTTTGGGTTGAAATGATGAATGTGATTGAAAGATTTGTGCATTCTAGTAAGATAGGTAGCTTGGGTTTGAATTTTGCTGCAAGGGGTTTTCACTGCGGCGAGGCGGAGAGTTCACCACTGCATAACTCACGTGGTGACTTTGCCACGACAAAGATTATACTTTTCATCGCGGCGAAATCGACCCGCATCAGTTTGCTGCGGCAAAGATTCATTACGCCGCGGCAAAGCCCGCCTTTGCTTCCAAATGATTTTTCTTTCAAATTTCCAAATTCAAACCCCTCCTCCACGCTCAAGCTTCATGATCCCAAGTCCGATGTTGGGCTCCAGAAACAGGGTCCAACATGTTGTGGTCTAATGCACAGAAGATATAAATTAGACTTTGATGAATGTGTTACCAACACAGGAAGTTAAGATTGAAAATAAATTGAAAT
>JAOQMS010000178.1:26286490-26340167 GCA_027563885.1 Erythroxylum longipes | reverse complement strand
TAATAATATATTTTTATGAAATATTTTATTTACTAAATTTATTTTATTTATATTTTATTTTAATTTAATATTTTATTTTCATTATATATGACTAATAATATTTTTAATTATTTATACAACAATTAATAATTTATTAAATCAATGGACTTTTTAATCATTTTATTTCTTTTTAACAATCGCAACTACACTTGCCAAACACCTATTTTCACGTTTCACCAGTTACCAAAACAACAATTCTAAAAACATAAAGTACATATTGAGTACTTATCATTTCAACAGGTTGATTTCCGCACTCCATTCACTTCAACTTCAATTGTCGGCAACTACATGCTGTCAATTTAAAATTTGAGTGACAAGTTATTTTAACGAATTCATCGAACTGCATATGAAGCTAGAAATTAAATGATTTCCAGTGTTGCGTACGGCCTTTCTCATAAATGCATGCTGAATTTTTCTTCAAGTATGGGGTATACTTAACTTTTAATAACATGCAAGTTTAAGTTGCTTTTAAGTTATCTGCAAATTTTCAATCCCATAATTGACAAGACCATCGCCATAAAACAGATAACAACCCAGCACCAAACCTACTATTCTCAGATTAAAACTCCGTTATCTGTCCATTCACGCTCATTGCTCAAAGCCTGCAAAGACCGATCGGAATTGCTAGGCCAAGAGGAAAAACAAGATGGTGAACCTAGTTGCAGCTCAGAAGCCATTGTTAAATGGACTAATGAAAGTGGCAGGGGTGAAGCCTCACGTTGTTGAGATCGAGCCAGGCACGGTAATGAAATTCTGGGTTCCAGTTGACACCATCAAGAAACCCAAAAAGGGCCAAAAAAGCGACAACCAAACCTAAAAAGCCAGTGGTTGTCTTAGTCCACGGTTTTGCTGGAGAGGGTATCATCACATGGCAGTTCCAAGTTGGTGCCTTGACGACGAAGTATTCTGTTTATGTTCCTGACCTCCTATTTTTCGGTGGCTCCATCACCGATAACGCTGACCGATCACCGACGTTTCAAGCAGCAACTTTGGTGATGGGTCTAAAGAAGCTAGGAGTTGAGAAGTGTGATATGGTGGGGTTCAGCTATGGTGGAATGGTGGTGTTCAAGATTGCGGAGTTGTACCCAGACTTTGTTCATGGCATGGTCGTGTCTGGTTCTATCGTTGCCATGACTGACTCGGTTAGTGAGGAGACACTAAGCAGATTAGGGTTCAAGTCTTCTACAGAGCTTTTGCTGCCCAATTCTGTCGAAGGCCTTAAAGCTCTACTTTCTGTTGCCGCCTACAATAAGCTTTGGTTCCCAAATCGGCTTTTCAAAGATTTTCTCGAGGTAGGACTTGGTGTTTACTTACTCGTTTCATTTCCGTTGACGGTTCGAAACTTTGTTATGATTTTAATCTTTAGCTACTTAAATACACTTATACTGCAAGAGTTAAGAGAGCATATGCATGCTTCAAACGCAAGATCTTCGTGACTTTGGATTAAATATCTCAGGAGCTGTTGTTTCTCACCAAGAATCATTAGGAACTACAATGAATATCGTTAAGAAGGAGAATAGATATTATCGTTATGATCACGATGATTGATTAAAAGGAAGTAATGATTACTATTATTACTATGGTTGATTTGTAAAATATATTAAAAAATAAAAATTTATTTTTAATTAATCATAATGCAATTAATTAATTAATAATAATACTTTAATTAATTAATTATATTTTAATTGATTAAAATTAATTAATGAATAATTAAATGTTAATTAACTACTTATGTTTTAATTAATTATAATGTAATTAATTAATAATAATTTTAATCAATGAATGAATTATATTTTAATTAATTATATCGTAATTGATTAATTATAACATAATTGATTACAATATTTTAATTAATTAATAAATTGTATTTAATTAATTATATTGTAATTGATTAATTATAATATAATTAATTACAATATTTTAGTTAAAGAATGAATTATATTTTAATTAATGATATTGTAATCGATTAATTATAATATAATTGATTACAATATTTTAATTAATGAATGAATTGTATTTTAATTAATTATATTGTAATTGATTAATTATAATATAATTAATTACAATATTTTAGTTAATGAATGAGTTATATTTTAATTAATTATATTGTAATTGATTAATTATAATATAATATAATTAATTAATTGCAATTAATTACAATTTATTATTTATTTAAATATAACTAATTATATTATTATAATTAATTAATTACAATTAATTACATTATTATAATTAATTATATTTTAATTAATTAATTACAATATTTTAATTAATTAATGAATGAATGATATTATATTATATTATAATTAATTATATTAATTTAATTAATTATATTTTAGTTGATGAGTTTGGGAAGAGGTTAATTATTTAATTTCTCAAACTATAAATATATCAAGTAATGATTTCCATTCCTCTCTATTATGAGGGGTATGGACCGATACTCAAATGGAGGAATGAAATCACTATTCATTCAATCATAGTTCCTTACCAAGCATGTAATTTTCATTCCTTATCCATAACTTCCTTCCCATACCCATTAACCAAGCACACCCTTAATCTTATCACTCGTGATGTCCACTGAAACTGAACATTTACTTCCTCAAAGAACCTAGAGGTATCAATAATTTTTTTTACGAAAATTACCAACTTATTAGGATTTTAATTGAAAATTGTAATAAATTTATTCTTTATATCCATTTGTCTCCTTTACATATAAACATAATAACAAAAGGAACTCCATATAGAAAGTCTGAGGAGAAGACACCAGTATAAGATATTAATATTGAGTATATCCTGCCATATTTTTTAGACTTTCAGTGACTGTGGATGGCTTTATGGTTTATGGTAATGACAAACAAGTGAAGATAAGATGGATAGAGTTTTTCTGAGGAGATATACAGCCATGTAAAGTGCTATACGCCTATGTCTTGATTTACACGATCGTATGGATTAACCGTGTAAGTCTCTAGAAACATGTGAAGGAATGTGTGAAGAGTGATGACATACACGGTCGTGTATACATTTGTGTGAAGATACACAGTCATGTGTGGAGACTGTATAACTCTCTATAACCGTGTACAACTGCGAGTGAGGCGGTGATAAAGATACACGGTCACTTCATGTAAGTGACCTTGTATGATGCAAAAAAACCTACTTTGTAATATAAAAGAGAAAATACATATGTTTTTATAGAAAGTGCAGTTATAACGTTCAAAAGTAAGGAAAGACAGAGAGAGTGTAAATAATCATCATTATTGTTTGATTGCTTTTGAGATTGGTTTGAGTGTTTATTGATTGTGATATTAATTTTAGTTTCGATCTTGAAACTTTGTGAGACAATTTGTTGTTATGGGGTGAGTGATCAACTTTCTGTAAATCCTTATTGAGTTTAGTGGATTTGCTTATAAGTTTGTCCTAGGGTTTTTTCCTTTACACTGGAGAATCCCAGTGCTTGTTTCATTGTTAAGTTTCTTATTCTCATATTACTTTGCCAATACAAGTTGAAAAGTTCTTTCTTATTATTGATATTTGGTTAATTTTTTTAGCAAGTTGTGTTATTATCTCCCAATAAGTGATATCAAAGTCATCATAATGGAAGATGGAAACAACTCTATGAATAAGTTGACATCATCAAATTACTTGATTTGGATGCATATGATGGAGGACATTCTGTACAAAGGTATGAAAGATGATGTTCCTTCACAACCTGAAAAATGTCAGATAAAGAGTGAGAAAAGATGAAGCTGAAAACTTTAGGCACTATTAGACAATGGATTGATATCAACATATTCAACCATGTGTCTTAAGAAACAAATTCTTTTGAGCTATGAAAAAAATTAGAAGGTCAGTATGAAAGGAAAACTGCTGATAATAAGGTCTCTCTGATTAAGAGGCTTATGAAGTTGAAGTTGAAAGCTGAGAAATTAGTGTCAGAGCATCTAAGTGATTTCCATGACATAATCAACAAGATTACTACAATGAAGATCATTCTTGATGATAAGCTTCAAGCCTTATTCTTGTTGAGTTTGTTACAAGATAGCTGGGAGACACTGGTGGTGATGTTTAACAACTCAGCTCCTTGGATGTAATCAAAGATAATATGTTTAATAAAAATAAGAAGAAAGGAGATTGAAGTTGACAATGTGCAAGCTTTTGTGATAGAAAGCATGGGAAGGAATAAGAGTAGGGATCCTAAAGGTTGTGGCAAGTTTAAGAACCGTTTAAAATCCATAGGTGACAAAAATGTGAAGACATTGCATTATTGCGATAAGCTAGGACAGATTAGAAAATGCAAGATCAACAGATTGATAGTGATGTTAAAAATTATAACAGCAATAGCCTTAAACATAGAAGATAAGGCGTCCCTAATTTTTTGAACTAGTGAATGCTTCTATGTCAGTAATTTTGGTTCTAAATGGCTAAGTGATACAGGAGCATCTTATCATCATGTTGAAAAGGTGAAGTACTTCTTAAACTACGAAAGTGGAGATTTTAGTAGTGTAAAGATGGGAAACCAAAATTCTACCAAAATAGTCAGTATAGATGATATCCGAGTTTAGAAAAACATTGGATGTTTACTGATCTTAAGAGATATAAGACATATTCCTGATCAAAGGCTAAATCTGTTATCGGCTAATGTGTTAGAACAAGAAGGATTTCAGCACACTATCGTGGATAGAAAGTCAAAACTGTCCAAAGGTGCAATGATAGTTGCTCGAGGAGAGTTATGCTGCTTATTGTATAAGACACACTTAAAAGTGCACTGAGGTGGAGAATTATACATAACTGAAGAGGAAACTTCACCAAATCTACGGCATCAATGATTGAGACACATGAGTGAGAAGGGATTAAAGTTGCTGTATGGAAGATATCTTATCCCATTTAATAACTCACAACCACTTAATCCTTCCGATCATTGCTTGGCTAGAAAGTAACATAGAGTCTCTTTCAAGAGAAGATCCATAAGGAAGTCAGAGATATTGGAGTTTGTGCATTCAGATGTCTATGGCCTTATTAAGGAGGAGTCACTAGGAGGTAATAGATATTTTGTTACATTTATTGATGGTGATTCGAGAAAAATTTGGGTGTCCATGTTAAACTTTAAAAGTTAAGCATTTAAAACTTTTTAGAAGTTTCTTGTTACAGTAGAAAGGGAAGCTGAGAGGAAGCTAAAGTGGCTATAAATAAACAATGGAAGGGAGTATACTTTCAAGGTGTTTAAAGAATACTGTACATCGTATGACATTAGACATGAGAAAATCGAACCAGGGACTCCATATTATAATAAGGTGTTGAGAGGATGAATAAAACCGCTGTGGAGAAGGTTCGTTATATGCTCGAAATGTTTATATTTCCAAAGGCATTTTAGGGAGAAGTAGCTCGACTTGTAGTCTACCTGATTAACTGAGCTCCCATAGTTCCATTAGATTTTGAGATTTTCAAGAGATTGTGGATCGGCAAAGATCCCAAATATCATCATTTGAGAGTTTGTGGTTACAAGGTATTCAGACATGTACCCTAAGATTAGTGAAAGAAGCTCGACTCAAAGTCGATACCTTGTATCTTTGTTGGATATAGTGGTGATCAGTTTGGCTTTAGAATTTATAACCTAAAGAAGCAAAAGGTAGCTAAGAGCAGGGATGTCGTGTTCCAGAAGCATGAGAGAGGTGTTGATCTTATAAGAGAAGATAAGTCATCACACTATAGCTCATCATATGGCATTGTTAACTTTTTGCAAATTCCTTTGACTATTAAACAGTTTACAGGTGAAGAAGATGAAGTGTGTGACCTAACGCACATTGGTGGTGATCAGATACAATTTGATAGTGATGAACTACATAAACCACATCTAGACAATGCTAAAAATGAATCTATTGAGGATAATGACCAGGGGGAGCAATTGGATCCAGCAGTTGATGAAACATAGCTTCGAAGGTCGACAAGGGAGAAAAGGCCTTCTACCAGGTATCCAAGTGTTAAATACCTGTTAATTACAGCTAAAAGGGAGCTTAAGAATGTGCTAAAGGTTACATCTTGTGAAGACAAAGATCTCTAGCTCACGGTTATAAAGGAAGAGATAAATTCTCTGAAGAAGAATAATATATACGAGCTTGTAAAACTTCCAAAAGGTAAAAAGGCATTGAAGAATAAGTGGGTGTTCATGATAAAGAGAGATGGTAACAAGTTAGTAAAGCACAAGGCAAGGCTAGTAGTGAAAGAATTCAATCAAAAGAAGGGTATAGACTTTGATGAAATCTTTTCACTAGTAGTTAAGATGACCTCAGCTAGAACATCTTTGGGTTTAATTGCCTATTTGGATCTTGAACTCAAATAGTTGGATTTAAAAAAAACCTTTTTGCATGGGGATTTGGAAGAGGAGATACACATGGAGCAGCTGAAAGGTTTCACAGCTAAAGGTAAGGAAAATCTAGTTTGCAAGTTAAAGAAAAGTCTATATAGTTTAAAACAAGCTCCAAGGTAGTAATATTAGAAGTTTAATTCCTTTATGATGGATCATAGTTTCAAAGAAGCTTATGCTGATGCTTGTGTTTTTTTTGAAGAAGTTCTCATGTGAGAACTTCATCATTCTTATTCTTTATGTTTATGATATGCTGATTGTGAGTCAAGTCATTGGAAAAATCCAAAAGTTCAAGGATAATTTGTCCAAATCTTATTATATGAAAGATTTTTGGGACCTGAAAAGCAGATTTTAGTTATAAAGATAACTCGAGCTGTGAACCAAAGGAGATTGTGGCTATCTTAAGAGAGATATCTTAAACAAGTGTTAGAAAGGTTTAATATGAAACATGCTAAGCAAGTTAGCATGCCACTAGAATCTCATTTCAAGTTGTGTAAGTGTTCATTTATTTCAACGAAAAGGAGAAATACGTTTTTTTTCTCTATTCCATACTCATCTGCAATAGGTCTTTGATGTATGCAATAGTGTGTACAAGGCCACATATTGCTCAAGTTGTGAGGATGGTGAGTAGATTTTTGTCAAATCTAGGAAAGGTTTACTGAAAAGCAATAAAATGGATTTTGGATAATTGAGAGGCACATCGAAGTGGAGTTTGTGCTTTCATGATGGTGAGCTAACTTTAGAAGGTTTTACAGATGCAGATATGTTTGGAGATCTTGATGGAAGAAAATCCACATCAGGTTTTCTGTTCACGTTTATAGGGAAGCCATCTTATGGCAATCCAAGCTACAAAAGTGTGGCTTTATTTACGACTAAAGGAGAATATATAGCTACAGTGAAAGCTTGTAAGGAGATGCTCTGGCTAAAAAGGTTTCTTCAAGAGTTATATGTGAAGCAAAAAGACTATGTAGTATTTTATAATAGTCAAAGGGCTATTAAATTGAGAAAAAAATATTATATATCATTTTCGTACAATGCATATAGATGTCAGATTTCATTAGTTAAGGTTCTTAATAGAAGAGCAAAAACTAACGTCAAAAAAGGTTTATACAGATTTGAATGGTGCTAATATGCTGACTAAAGTGGTTTTCGAAAATAAGCATAAGCTTTATAGTAAGCTTGCCAGGATGTATCTTAAGTAGATGAAGGAGAATAAAGTGTCTTCCTATATTTAGGCTAAATGGAGAGATTGTTGAGTGTTTAGCCCTATTTTTGAGACTTTCGGTGATTATAGAAGCCTTTATGGTTCGTGGGAATGACAAATAAATTAATGCAAGATGAATAAAGCTCTTCTGAGGAGATACATAGTTGTGTAGAGTGCTACACGCCCATGTCTTGACTTACATGACTGTGTAGATCAATTATGTAAGTCTCTAGAAATGTGTGAAGAATGAAGACATACTTGGTAGTGTATATGCCCGTGTGAAGATACATGACCATATGTAGAGACTATATAACTCTCTATAACTGTGTACAACTACGAGTGAGGCGGTGTCCTATTACAGTGCATAAAACCTATTTCATGATATAAAAAAGAAAAATATGTAGGTTTTGGTAAAGAGTACAACCGTAACATCCAAAGTAAGGAAAAACAAAGAGAGGGCATATAATGTTGTATTCTCATCCTTAATTGATTGTTTTTGAGATTATTTTAAGTGTTTGTTGATTGTAATATCAATTTTGGTTTCAATGTTGAAACTTTATGAGACAACTTGTTGTTATATGGTGAGTGATCAACTTTTTGTAAATCCTTATTGAGTTTAATGGATTTGCTTATCGATTTATCCCGTGATTTTCCCTCTATACTAGAGGGTTTTTCACGTAAATCTTGGTGTTTATTTCATCGTTAAGTTTTTTATTCTTATATTGTTTTGTTAGTGCAAGTTGAAGAGTTCTTTTTTGTTGTTGATATTTGGTTGAATTTTTAGAGAGTTGTGTTATTGTCCCCTAACAGATATGACATCATCTTATTGTTGCAAATCGAATAATATATAGATTAAGAAAAAGTATTGCAAAATGATGGAGAAGCTAAAATTTTTTTTTATCTACAAACACTTCAATTAATACAAGATATGACAGTCTCTTCTTGCATGAAATCCAATTGTACAAGATCTTTAGGCAAACAAATGGGTTATTAAAAAAATTGGTCCGGTCTTGTATTAACTGTATTGTTTGTAGATATCAAGACTTCTTAACTTCATCATTTTGCAATACTTTTTGTTAATCTATGTAGTTAAGAATTAATTTTATTTAATTCGAATAAGTAAACTAATTCTTTATAGAGGAACAACACAAAATTCCCTTTATCACACCAACAACCAAAATTGCTAAGCTAAAAAACATTAATGGCAGTTCTTCATTCCTCGCATTCTCGTTAACTTCCTTATGTCGTTTACCTCATACCAATAACCTTATTCAACATAAAAATTACTATAGTTGATAGCATTAAGAGGTTCTAATATGATGAGGTTATTTTCATTATTCTGTAATTTCTAATCTTCTATGTATTGAGAAACTCTATCAATGAGTTTCATTATTCTGTAATTTCTAATCTTCTATGTATTGAGAAACTCTATCAATGAGTTTCATATTCTTGGACTAAATTTCATGGACACATTTCTTCAAATGTTAAGGAAAACTTTAATTTTACTAGATTAACCTAAGAGGCTGATGTAATAAGCATGATGCTCTATTGTAAGTGGAAGTCAGCTGACCTTCTTTACAAATTTGAAAATATTTTAGTCCTCTTCAATAAGGTCAAAATGTTTTTAGGACGACAGAAACTAATGTTATTGCATTAGGTTGTAGCTCTTTTTCTTGCACATGAAAAAAGAGACAAAGCTTTATGGACATATCCATATAAACCATAATTAGTGATCATATTGCTCTATGACCAAGAATCTTAGAACATATTTCTTAAAAATTTTGTAGAAATGTTTATGATGCAAGATTCTGAATTTGAAGACGATATCAGTTGTGGTGGTAGTAGGTGTAATTTAAGTGGATATGGATATATTGGTGGCTATAGAGACAACTTTGATGAATATAGTGGTAGTAGTGGTTGTGGTGGTAGGTCTAATTGAAGTGGATGCAAATATGGTGTTGGCTACGTGCACAAAGATGGTAAGAACGATGGTAATAACGGTAGATATAGTTTAGATGAATATGAATATGGTGGGTATGGTGATGTTGATGGTGGTGATGATTGCCGATATATAGTGGTGACTATACATATAGTAGTGATGGGCATGGTGGTGATGGCAGATATCACATGATGGTAGAAGTAGATATCTGGGAGTGAAAATGATAATAGAGAAAAAGGAAGATAAGAAGATTTTTGACAACTAATTACCATAATTTATGAAAACAATTTTTTCCTAAGTTATAAAAAATAATTGTGTTTTCTAACTGAGCAGAATACATATCAAGTAAATATGTTAAGTATCTTAAATGCTATATATATATATATCTTTGGTTGATGGGTATGAAATATTCTAGGAGAAATTTTTGATAAGATATTCTAGAAAAGATTTTAGGAAGTAGCACAATAGGAGACTTTATTATTAGACATTTATAAATTGTGCTTTCAGGGCAATGGAAAAGGTAGATGGAATTTTCCTACATTTTAACAATTTTATGGAATCAGAGTGAGGTTCCAACTACTAGCTCCGATTAACTCACCGACAAACTTTCAAAACTTGTAAGCAAGAGTCCAGCTAAGAAGACGGTTGTTGAGGAAGACAAATGATGGAACAATGTTATAGATGTCATTCTCATACTTTCCAATAGTAGAATAACTCAAGTCTGGAATTTTTCCAACTTCAAGCTCTCTCTCTCTCCTTGGACTATTAATGGTGCCTCATCACTTTTTAAGTTGTCATCTAAAGGAAGCTGTTCTTGTCAAAGTTACAATGAGATTCGTCATCATTTATGGGGATAGCTATTGTTGGACCTACAATTTGATTTTAGCTTGTTGACAAGCTGAGAAAAATGAAAGACCTAAAATCCCTAAAAACTTGTTACTACTATTTTAGTTACAAGTGTTAGTCATTTTCTTTATTTGGAAATAATTAATTACAATTTTAATAATTTTACGGTTAAGAAAATTATATTAATTAAAGATAATAAAAAATCATGTTAATTAAAGATAATAAAGAAGTCCGATAAAGGATTTGGTTCAATGGGCTGAAATTTAGCCAAAAAAAGGCCCTAATCAGTGTGGGTCGTATATGTATTGGGCATGTGATAAGGAGGCCCAATAAGGTTACTATATATAGTTGCTAAGGTCTCCTCTTATCTGTTTAAGTAAGTTTGTGGACGATTAGATTCTCTGACTTGTTAAGAGGTCCACACGTTAAGAAAGATGTTAACGTCATACAAAAAAGTAACTTTCATAAAGATCTTCGAGAAAGTTCGAAGAGTTTGGTGTTTAATAGCTCGTTCAATGGAAATGGATAGAAAATTAGATAATTTTCCACATTTTCTCCTATTATACAACTTCACAGTTGATATTAGGTGCGTAACTATGGCTCGTATTATGTACTACATGTGGTATCAAAGCGGTTCCATGATTGTGTAAATTTGAACAGAGATTTTTGAATTTCTCCATAAGGAAATCGAAGAAATTAATCTATTTTTGTTTATATAAATTGCATATCTATTATTTGAATTGATGTTGAACGAACATTATGCAACAAAATGGGTTTAAAAACGTGCTTTGGGAGTAAAAATATAGACTGAAAGTTTTTGAAAATTGCCCTTTTTTAGTGAATAGAGATGGAAGCAGTTGAAGAAGCACTGAGCTACTTTTAGGTTCGCTGAATGTTTGGCACGAGTGACTTACGTGCACCAGACAACTAGCTTATAAGGGGTGCGACGTGTGTCTCGCCGAAGGTGGTGGGAGCATTTATGCATCACTGTGCGTATGGCACACACGCCATTAAAGGTGGTGTGCATTGGCGCACATGTGGGGAATGCCTGGCATGCGCTTGACGCATCCAGTGGTGCATATGTTGTACACTTCTCTAGCCGACACTCGATGCTGACGTCAACACGCTACAGGATGAAAAAAACTTAAAATTTTCAGTATTCATAATATGGTCCCTTAAGTTATTTTGGGTCAGTTTTAGGGTCTTGTGAATTTATAAAGTGAGTTTTTAATTTTTCTGGATTTATTAATTTGGTAATAAATAAAGTTTAACTTCAGAAAATTCAAATAAAGTTATTAAAGCCATCTTTGAGTGAATTTTCATACTTTGGACTTAAAATAGAAGAGATACTTATAGTTTTAGTATCTCATATGGTGTATTTATTATTCGATATCACATGATTGTCACTTTAATTGAGATTTTTCTTATGATGAATTCTCAAATAAAGTGTATTGATAATGTTTTCAGCACTAATGTGTGATAATGAGTATATGCATAAGGAATTTGTATTTATTAATGTTATATTGTCACATATTATATGCTCATATAGGATTGTGACGATAACATACGGGTGTGTCCCCTTATGCTTGTAGATCCATTTGGGTAGAATGAGAATGTAGTCACTATAGTGGTTTTTCAGATTAGTATTTAAATTGTTCTTCTTGTATGTTTGGGGATGTTTCTAGTCTTGTGTTTGGTTATTCTGCCCATAGGTGTTAGCCTTATATGAGATTTTGAGATGTGCATAAAGTCATAAGATGGCGGAAAGTCATTTCTTGAGTGATCTATTCATCCACAGGTGGTAGAATCATAAAAGTGAATGGTGTATACTCTGATCGTTCATACAACTTTGCTAGTGATTAAGGAGAAGGCAAAGGTAAAGCCCCATAAATTCAAAGGTAAGAAGTCCAACTTTCCTTGACATGTGAATGTTGGTCAATCTAGTGTCGCTAGAGGTTATGTGGATGTAAAGAATATGAGATGTTTCTTCTATAAGAAGAAGGAATATAAAAAGTTGGATTGCTAGAAGTAGAAGACCCGGAAAGAAAAGCATGAGTTATTAGGTAACTCCTTGACTTGTATGATTTATAAGTCCAATCTTGCTATAGCTATATCAAGTTTTTAGTGGCTAGATAGTGATGCCTCCAATCATGTTACTTCCATAATGTAGTGATTTATACATAAGAGAAAGCCAAATAGGGAGGAGAAAAAACTGAAGGTAGCAAATAATCAAGAAGTTAATGTATTAAATGTCATATTTTATATACCATCTTTTAAATAGAATTTGATCTTTATATCTATTTTGGATAAAGAAGGTTATGGTTTTGTTATTGAAACTTTTATTATACAGCTATCTTTCAATGAAAAATATATTGGTAATGCCTTCTTGTTGTATGATTTGTACTGAATGTGTCATGCTCTTAATGGGATGTATACTTCTTCATATATTGTTGAGTTGGTTACTAGAAAGAGAACCCAGATAAAAGATAAGTCATATATGTTGTGGCATAAAAGGTTGATTCACATTTTCAGAGATCGAGTTGAGTGATTGGTTAAGGATCACATTCTCCCAACTTTAGATTTTGATGATCTGGAAACATGTGTTGACTGTTGTAGGGGTAAGTTGGACAAAATAAAGAAGAAGGTGGCAACTCATGCTTCTGGCTTATTACACCTCATACGTATAGACATATGTGGACTTTATAGAGTTACATTATGTAATTCAAGATATTTTCTAACATTTATTGATGATTATTCCCATTATAGATATGTGTTCTTGCTTAAATAAAAGTCTAAATTTCTTGATAAATTCAAGATCTTTAAGGGTGAAGTTGAGAATTAATTGGAAGGTCCATTAAGATTGTCAAATCTAACTGTAGAGGTGAATATTATACTAGACATGGGTTTTCAAGACAAGAAAAGAGTTTGTTTGCCAAATGTGTAGAATCATGTGGAATACTGACTCAGTTCACTATGCCAGGTAGTCCTGATCAAAATGGTGTAGTCAAAAGGCGTATTCGCACCTTAAAGGACATGATAAGGTCAATTCAGAATAAGACTAATTTACCTGATTTCCTTTAGGGTGAAGCTATAAAGATTGCTTTATGTATACTTAATAAAGTCTTAAATAAATTAGTTTCAAAGACGTCTTTTAAAATCTGGAAGGGGTGGAAGCCTAGCCTTACCCCACATTCATAAGTGGGGCTCCCCTACTAAGGTATGTTTGTATAATCCTTATGAAGATAAGTTGTATTCTCGTTCCACCCGTTGTTATTTTGTTGGATATCCTAACCACTCTGATGGATATATATTTTACTGTAGAGATAAAGGGTCTAGAATAGTATAATCATAAAAAAACAAAGTTTCTAGAGTGTGATCTTTATGATAAGGGTGGTCCTTCTCACCATTCAGATGATAGTAAGGTAGATACTATAGTTATTTTATATCCATCACTTATATAGTCGGAACTGGTGGATCAAGGTCTCAGTACCATACCAGTATAGGGACAAGAACCCAAACCTATACAAACTGAGTTTCCTGAGTTATAAGAGCATATTGAACTAGTACAATTAAGAAGATCCACTAGAGTGAGAAGACTTGCTATCTCATCTTATTATATAGTCTATTTAGGTGAACAAGACTATGATATTGGACATGTTGTAGATCTAGTTACTTTTACAGAATTTGTTTTTGGAACTCATGCAGATTTTTGGCGATATTCAATAAAGGATAAGATGCAATCCATGAAGCATAATAAGGTATAGAAGCTTGTTGATTTACATCATAATTGTAAACCTATTAATTGTAGATGCATTTTTAAGACCAAAAAGGACTCTCAGGGTAAAGTTGAGCGGTTTAAAGCTCGGTTAACTTGCTAGATGGTTTATTTAGAGAGAAAGGTTTTAATTTAATGTTACCTTTTCTCCTATATCCTCTTAGGATGCATCTAAAGTGATTATGACAATAATAGCTCATTACGATATGAAGTTACATCATATGAATGTTAAAACTTCTTTCCTAAATGGAGACCTTTGTGAAGAGGTATATATGGAATATCCTAAAGGATTTTAGGATCAAGACAAAGCTAACATGGTTTGTAACCTGAGAAAATTGATATATGGTTTGAAACAAGCTTCCAAACAGTGGTACCTTAAGTTTTATGAGGTTGTTACCTCTTTTGGTTTTGTGGAAAATAAAGTTGAAAGATGTTTGTATTATAATTCTAGGGGAAGCAAGGTTATCTTTCTACTTTTGTATATGGATGATATTTTGCTCGTATCAAATGACTTGACCTTGCTGTATAAGATTAAGCATCTTTTGGCCAAGCATTTTGACATGAAGGACCTTGGTGAGCCATCTTTTCTCTTAAGTATTCAGAGTTACTGGAATAGGTCTCAACACTCGTTAGATTTCTTGCAGAGAACATATATTGAACGAGTGCTATAAAGGTTTAATATGGCTTATTGTAAACCTTTTGTAACACCTATCTCTAATTTTAAGAGATTTTTTTGGCACTATGTCCAAAGAATGATATAAAGAGAGAGGTTATGAAGAATGTACTTTATTCTAGTGCAGTTGAGAGCCTGATGTATGCCCAGGTGTGCACTAGCTCAAACATTGCATTTGTTATTAGACTACTAGGTAGGTATTTGACTAACCTAGGAATAGGCCACTGGAATGCAGTCAAACAAGTGTTGAGATATCATATGGGAACTAAGGATTATATGTTGACATTAAAAAAAGTCAACAGCCGAGACCTTATAGGCTATATGGATTCAAATTTTGCTATGTGTCCAAATGATAGGAAGTCCATATCAGGTTGCATTTTTACGTTAACAAATGGTGCAGTATTGTGGAAAAGTGTTAAGCAAACATTGGTAACTTCCTCGACTATGCATGTGGAGTTTATGGCATGCTATAGGACTGCTTCATAGGAGGTTTAGTTTAGGAACTTGATTTTTGCGTTGTCTGTGGTTGATTCAATGGCTAGACCCATACAACTTTATTGTGATAATCTTTCATCTGTATTTTTTAGTAAGAACAATAAAAACATCATAGGGTTTAAGCATTTGGAGGTCAAGTATTTGAACATAAAGGAATCAATACAGAAAGGTGACATTAAGGTGGAGTATTTAAGGACTGAGGATATGCTTGCTAATCCTTTAACTAAAGTACTTCACCCAATTATTTTTGGGAGACATATGTAAAGAATGGGTGTACTGAAGTCCTTAGACATTGTTAGTTAAGGATCATTATGTTTATTCTTAACATATTTATACGTTTTTCATATGTTATGTCAATATATTTTATCAATACGGATGATCATCATTTTTGTTCTCAGTCATACAAGTTGTTATACATTACCATAATGTAGGTCAAAGTCTTAAGATCAGTGTTGATCTTGAGCATTTTAAAGGTCATTGGGCATATATATGCAAATTGACTTTGAGCGTATGCCGTCAGGATATATACAAATATACATATAAACCCATGGATTTGATATGACATAGGATACAAGCATTTAATCCTATAAGAGTTTTCTCTAATGTGGTTTAACATTTAGTGAGAGAAAACAAATTTCTCTGGTGCAGTTTAGCATAAAGTTCAGAGAAATTGAGACCTATAAAAGGAAAGATGATACATTTTAGATCATACAGGTATTATCGTACTTTGCCACACTCCATTTTCACATTAATGTTAGTAAGGTATTAGATATGCATGATTGTATTGAATCTGCATCGCATATGACGCATGCATTTGATAGTTTTGGGTATCGAAAGCCATACGAGACCGAATGATGGACTTCCATTATCTTTGGATTAAATGTTTTTAAACTTGGTTGACCTATATGCTGATTTTGCTTAACCATGTTTACTGGTTTTTCTTGTTGTCACAACTATTGTAATTAATTTTTTATCTAAGGGGGAGAATATTAGTGATTTTCTTAATTGGGGCAATAATTAATTACAATTTTAATAATTTAATGATTAAGAAAATCAATTTTGATCTGACTAAAAATAATAAAGAAGCTCAATAAAGGATCTGGTTTAATGGGCTGAAGTCCTAAGAAGAAAATAGGCCCTAATCAGTGTGGGTCAGACATGTATTGGGCCTGTGATGGAGAGGTCCAATAAAGTTACTGTATATAGTTACCAAGGTCTCCTATTGTCTACTTAAGTAAGTTCATGGATGATCGGATTCTCTAACCTTTTAAGAGGTCTATGTATTAAGAAAGACGCAGAAAGATGTTAATGACATACTGGAAAGTAACTTTTGTAAAGATAGTCGAGAAAGTTTGAAGAGTTTAGCATTCAATAGCTTGTTTAACAAAAATGGATAGTAAATCAGGTAATATTCCATGTTTTCTCTAACTATACAACTTTACGGTTGATCTTGGGTGTGTAACTAAGGCTCTTGTTATATATTACAACAAAATCTAGAAATAATGATAGCAAGTGATGAAGAGTTATTGAAAAATGAACCAGTCAAAAAGAAAATCTCACCTTATGACTTAACTTTGAATGATAACCTAGGGAATGTGATCACACAAGTACATTTGTGAGGAGAGAACTATAACGATTTGGCTCGCGTTACATAATACGAAGGCGTTATGGGACGAGCTAGGGATTATAAGCAAATTCCAATACGTATTTGTAGAGGATACACGTGTAATATTGGAGTATAGTTAGAAAAACATCGAGAAGAAGAAAGGATGCATCAATTTCTTATGATATTGGATGATACACTTTATGGGATTGTACATTCTAATCTACTTACTTTGGACCCCTTCCCAACGCTGAACATAGTTTACTCGATTTTGATTTGGGAAGAGGGAATGAATACCATTTGTGAAAAGGAAGAATAAGGGGAGATCATTGGACTCGCGGTTCAGACGAACACCAAAAAAAGGGATATGGAGAGGTGAAGGACAAATTGATGATTTGTATTTATTGTGATTGCATTGGTCATGATGTAAAAAATTATTTTAGCTTATAGACTATCCCGACTGGTGGGGTGATCTTCCTTGAGGCATAGCAAGAACTGGTGGAGGGGGTAAAAGATGTCACAATAGTAATGTATTAAGGAAGGTGTTAGACATGGAAGAAGTAGAACAATATGTGCCAATGCTATGTAGGCTGTGATAATTAGTAGTGGTGACAGGATGTCAATTATAAAAGTTGATAAAGCTGAGAGGATTACTAGTAAGAATAACAAAATTTCATGGATAATTGAAAAAGAGGCATCGAATTATATGACTGCGAAATCAAAGTGTTTATTTACTATACGTGAAGTATCTGAATGTCCAGTTGGACTTTCTTATGGACAACTCTGACTAAAGAGGGATCTATAAAACTTGGTGGGAATCTGAAGCTAAAGAATGTCGTTTTTGTGCTGTGTTTAAATCGCAATTGATAGATGAGTCCAATTGTACTGTCCAATTCACTAATAACTTGTTTGTTATAGATGGCCGTACTTTGAGTATACTAATTGGTGTAGGTGAACAAAGGAATGGACTCTATTATTTTTTAGAGGTACCAAAAGGCGAAGGCATTGAAGATTGATGGAGTTTGCTCACTTGATCTTTGGCATAGGCATCTGGGGCACCCTTCTCTAAAAATCACCAATTTAGTTCCTAAGGTTATTTATGATAAATAAGGTTATTTATCATAAAAATTTGGAGATTATGAATAAAGCTTATGATGTGTGTCAACGCACTAAATAGGCTACAAATAGATTTCCCTCAAGTGATCATAAATCTTCTTATGCATTTGAACTTCTACATTATGATATATGGGGTCTGCATAGAATTCTATCTTCATAAGGTACATCATACTTTTTGACAATAGTATATTATTATTCTTTTGCAATATAGTTGTTTTTGTTGATTGATAAGAAAGAACTGAAATGTATGATATTGAATTTTTTTCCATAATGAAATGACAATATAACAACTATTTAAAAATTATTCCAAGTGATAACAGGACATAATTTACTTACATGAAAGATTATTTTCTTGAACATGGAATTATTTTATTTTTCAAAATTCATGTATCAGAACTCCACAATAAGATGGTAGGGTGGAGAGGAAACATAGACACATTATGAATGTAACATAAGTATTACACTTTCAGGGGAGCCTTCTAATCAATTTTTAGAGATAATGTGTATTGGTTGTAGGATAATAAATTGAAATCATTCCTCATTTTTAAATGGAAAAACTCCATATGAAGTTTTACATGGGCAACCACGTTCTTATGAGCATCTAAGAGTGTTTGATTCATTGTGTTATGCACTTAATCAAGGAAAACAAGGGGATAAATTTGCAATTAAAATTCATCGTTGCATTTTTGTTAGGTACTAGTATGGAAAAAGGGGTGGAAATTTGATGATCTTCAAACAAAGAAGTAATTTATTTGAGAGATGTAGAATTTTATGAAAATGAACTTTCATTTATACAACAAGTCCATAGTGGAAATTTTGAGAGAGGTGTTTTTGATGAAAAAGTTACTGATAATGATTTTAGGGGAGCTGCGGTAGATATTTGGATTACATCAAGTGTTAAGCATGAACAAAATAGGAGTCAAGAAGTGGAGGGGGCATACATGATGCTACAGAAAGACAACAAGAGGAGGCAACCCTCAATTCATAAGGTAAGGATGTTAAAGGGTCCTGAAAATGAGGTATGGAGACGTGCAAGAGACTGATGACATGAAAAGTGGCAAAGGGGCAAGTAATAAGCCTTAATTGGGTTATGGACATCGAATAAAACAACATTTAGCTCATCTACGTGACTAATACAATCCAAAAATTAAGCTCTTCCTCTAGTTCACCTGCCTTAACGCATTCCCTAGCTACGACTTATCCAATAATGCACAATGTGATGTATAACAAATTTTCTTTATGACATCAAAATTTTCTTGTAGCTATTAGTATAGATCATGAACATATGTCCTTCATAAATGTTGTGAAAGATAAAAGGTGAAGAAAGGCAATACAAAATAAAATTGAGGCAGTTGAAAAATAATAGGACAAGGGTGGTTAAAAAAAATATAATTCTGACAATTCCATGGAGAGATTTAAAGCACAATTGGTATTTTTAGCAAACTATCAAGTAGAAGGAATTGACTACAATAAAACATTTGTTCCCATTGCCAAGATGGTTATGGTGTAGACATTTTTAGTTATGGCTGCAGCAAAGTAATAAGAGTTGTAGTAATGTATGTACATAATGCCTTCTTGCATGTAGATCTTCAAGAAGTATAAATGAAAATGCCTCCAGGTTTTGAAGTGCAATGTCCATATATGGTCTTTAGATTGCGAAAGTCACTTTATGGGTTGAAGTAGTGCCCAAGATGCTAGTGTGCCAAGTTGTTGACTTCTTTGAAATAACATGGTTTCCGCTAATCCTATCGTGAGTATAAATTTTTTACACTACAAAAAAATGATGTTCATATAAATGTTCTAGTCTATGTTGATGACTTGATAATCTTTGGAAATGATCATATGGCCATTTAAAGGTTCAAAGCCTATTTGAGCAATTATTTTCACATGAAAGATTTGGCGACTGGAATATTTTTATGTGTCAAAGTTTCTAGAAGTCCTTAAGGAGTTTTTTTTTATGCCAAGGGTAAATATGCCTTAGATATCACCTCTGAGGCTGGATAACAAGAAGCAAAGCCTTAAATATCCTTATTGATAAAAAACTATAAGTTAGCACTGGCTGATGGATGCCTTCTTGGTGATCCAAAATGATATCGTTTGTTGGTCGGTCGTCTAATTTGTGTTTCACTAGGCCAGAGTTGTCCTATTGTGTGTATGTACTGTCACAATTTGTGCATTGTCTAAGAGAAGAGCACTAGGAAGTTGCACTCATGGTAGTTAGATTTTTAAAGGTAATCCAGGACAATGTATTTTGTTATATAGTGACTATAACTTGTAGTTATATAAATGGTGTGATTTAGATTGGGTTGTTTGTTATCTGACACGAAGATCTCTCACAAGGTGGTTTGTTCTTTTAGGCAATTCCCCAATATCTTGGAAAACTAAAGAACAACAAACAATGTCCAAATCATCTGCAGAAGTAGAGTACAGATCCGTGGCCACAACTACTTATAAATTGAAGTGGTTAAAAATGATTTTTTTTCTAGTTTAGGTGTGATGCAGACTACTCTTATGCAAATATATTATGATAGTTAGGCATCATTGAATATAGAAAAGAATCATGTATTTCAGAAATGGATAAAATGTATTAAAGTGGATTGTCATTTTATTTGAAATAAGATAATAAACAGTAACATTTGTCCATTCTATGTTCCTTCTTATACACAACTAGCTAATATTTTTACTAAGGCCTTAGGCAAGCATTAGTTTGACTGTATTCTCCTGTAATATATGTATCTTTGATTGATAAGTATGAAATATTCTAGGGGAGATTTTGATAAGTGTGAGAGGATACTTTATTATTAGACACGTATAAATTGTGTTTTCAGGGTAGTGGAAAAGGTAGAGGAAATTCTCCTTCATCTCAAACATTTTATTTTCTTTAATTTTGAAAACTATAAATAAATAAATATATTTAATGGCTTGCTTTCATATTTTTTATGACCATAATTTGCAAACTAAATAGCCTATAAAATAATTATAGAGGTTCAAAAGTTTTCTCTCTTATTAAATGTTACAAAGTCTAGTTAACTCAGGATCAACCTTCTTTTATAAAAAAATATAAATAATTTTTATATTATTCCTAATAAAATGGTCTCATTTTGTTAGTAATGAAATGATGTCATTTTAAACTTAATACTTAATAAACCCTCCAACATTGTCCTTTTCTTTCTCCTTTCTTCTTGTCACTATAGCTTCCTTCATTAGTAGTCTTCAATAGTTCTCTCTTCTGGTACTAGGTAGACTTTTTTCTCTTAATCCTCTTATCTCTTTTTTAATCTTCTTTTTCTCCTCTCATGTCTCTCTTTTTGTCTTCTTTTTCTCTAGATTTACTTTTAGTGACTCCAAAAAACACTTTTAGCATCTCTAGATATTCTACAAAGCATTGTTACTATAAAAAAAAAGTGAAGATAAGTGAAGTATAACATGTTTCTTTGCCTTAAAAATCAAAATTGTTATGCCTACCAAAATCAATCATCCAAAACTTGATATTTTGATCTCTTCTATTAAGATAATAATAGAAAAGGCCATTCTCAACATCTATAAGTGGCAATCATAGAGTTAGATAAATGTTTTCTTTTATATAAGTAAGGACGATATAAAAAAAAAGCACTTCCACTAAATCTTGGGATCTAGTTGTTCTAGCCAAACCTGATTAGGCTCAACATTGGGCCCTTTCCTACCCTGAAACCTAATCAAAATGGCGCTTGAGTCATTGAATCCTAGGCCCATTCGCTCAAACCAAATCCAATTCTTTATAAGACTCGGCCTAAGGGGGCTCGAGGCTATTCCATTTCAATACCATCTTTGTAATTAGGATAATTAGAGAGAACATATGAGTTGCTTTAAAATCATCTCAACCTTTTGTGGAACATTTACACTTTCAAATTTGACCTTTCAACTATCATTCACCTATTTACACCTATAAGAAAGAGAGAGCTGAAAGACTTACAATTACACTCTTAATGGTTTGACTAATCCTTTTTGATAAGTATCATATAACGATCAAATCATGCTTGGAAAAAGGCTTCCAATACTCCTAAACCCCATTAAAGGCCATGATGATGAACATGATCCACCATGGTGAAGTAAAGAATGTGCAGAGCCTACGAGCTAACGAATAAATCTACAAACTAACACATAAATCTACAATATTTACTCTATATGTATAAAAATTGTCCTAGACATCTAATTTTGATAAGTAATATGAGTTTATTATATATTTATGAAATAATTAATTAAAGCGCCAAAGGTGTGATTTGCACCTTAACATTTCACAAAAAGGTCTAAGTAAGCCCTACTATTTTCTCTAGTCCCACTTTGTACCATAATGTTACTAAAATAATACTAATTGAACCGTAAATAGAAGGCGAAGTGGTAACAGAGATAATGGTAAGGGCTTATTTAGATCTTTTGTGAAATGTTACGGTAAAAATTATACTTTAAAGAAATCATTATAAAGAATATAACAACGTTAGTTAGTCCTCATTACCTAGTTATTATATCACATAGATTCAATTGATGATATATATACTAAAACTTGTCAAAACCTTAACTTTTTAGGATTTAGGATTTTATCAGTACTATTTTGAAAATATTAAGGTATAATGTGATACAATAGATAACGGTAGAGATTAACCTAAACTTTTTAAGGAAGGTTAGGGAGGCAATTTGTAACTTTTGCCTTAATTGAAATATGCATATTTATTTAATTGACTAATATATAAGATAAAATCTATGATATAAATATACTTCACAAATGAAATTATAAAGAGACAACGATTATGAGATTCATATTACTTTTATCTTTTATACTTAAGTTTTTTAATTATTGTTCTATTAAGATTGTACATTAATTAATATAGTGGAAAGGCCATCATATAATATATTTCTTTCTTATAAAAGAAGTAGTTGATCTTATGGACTAACATTAATGATTATCAAAGAACAAGTTCATTGAAATGACCTAACCCGATATGAGAATTTCATGTAGAATATTACTTGTGTGTTTACGAAAATACTCATTGTAATGATTATACAAGTGATCATTTGACTTGATATCTCTAAATTATCTCATATAGGAATTGTCATATGTTGATATTACTTAAAATATAATAGTTATTGAATATAACGTGAACTATATAAAAGTAGTTAAGTGATTAATATGAGATTCTTTACCTTAAAGTAATTAGGAAGAATATTCCATCATTTTTGGTTAGTATTGATTTAAGAAACAATTACCCAAAATAAAATGACAATTTGAAAATAATTTTCAAATTTAATTAAAAAATTAATTACTAATGATGGAGAATTAATTTGAATGGACTAAAATAAAGTAGACCTAATTTCATACTTTGTGTTTAATCAAAATATTATATGATGAAATGATTGAAGTATACAAAAAAATTATGCAAGAAAAAGTTTTTTCAAAAATAAAATTGGATAAATAGAAATAATATGTAACATACATTGTTAGAGAAGAACTCTCTTACAACCAAAAGAAAAAAAGTTAAGACAATCTCTCAAGAAGTGCTAAACGACAACGTAAATAGCCACCTGATAGGAAGCCAAAATGACATCACAATGATTAGGACGATAGCATGCAAAAAGAAAAACATCAGCATTACAAAGAGCAATGAATATTTTGGAAACAAAAAGGGAAAAATCCTCCCCCCCCCCCCATTTGGGCATCGAGATTGCTTTTTACCCAATTAGGGTTGGGCGGTCAGATGATTACCATCTCAACATACTACCAAAATAAGAGGTTCATATGATGCAACTCTTCTTCTTCCTACCTCCGTTAATCGATGTTCCCAGTTTGCTAGGTCAAATGAAAGCTTGAGAAGCTCACGGATGGTCTACGTACTATGTTAGGCTATGCAGTTGGTACGTGCCGAAACTCCTATTATCTCTCTATCTTATATCCTACTCAGACTTGCTCTATTTCCCAACAAATAATTTGTTCCCTGACTCTCCTGAAAAGTATATGTATTACTGCTTCCTTGGAACGTTCCTTATTTTAGAACTTCCTCTAATTTCTCTCGTGCCATAGCTCCTGTGCTATTAAGGTAGGATCAACATCTTCTTCTTATAAAGTGGAGAGGAAGTTTGTTCTACATAAAGAGTATTGATTAGATCCATGAGCAAATTAGAGGGCTCATACCATGAGAAGAGTTCTCTGATCCTATTCGAAATAGTATTGGAAAAAAGGCAAAGAAAGAAGAGATGATCCCTTATTTTTGGGGCTTCTTTACTTAAATCGTAAGTCGCATCCAGATTTAGCAAGAATTGTAATCTGTCCATAGTTGCAATCCTATTTTTAACCATCAGCCATTGTAGGAAAGAAGTACTAGGTCAAAGAAATTTGCTCCAAATAACTGAAAACTAGGGAACATCTTGTTCTAAACTATGAATCCACTTCTGTAAAGTCTGCCAGAAAATCTCTCAATAGGAAGTCTAAGCCAAAGATACTTGTCCTGGGTGTTAGGATCAAGAGAATAAGAAGGTTTTAGCTGTTGAACTTCTGTAGGAAGGTGAACCCACTCATTATGATTTATTAGAACAACAAACTTAGCTTGGCAATCAAAACCTGAAAAGGCTATTACCGTATTGGACTTATGAGAAAGGGGACCATAACTAGTCCAGTTATCATGCTATAAGAAATCAACCTTTCCATTCCCAACTTTACAATAAACCTCATTTGCTACTTCATCTCTTTTCTTTAAAAGTTGGTTGAGGAACCAACAGAAGGATGATTTAGATGAAAGTGACCATAGGTTATTCCCTTTCAGAAAATAGCTGTGAAGCCATCTCATCCAAATTGAATGCTTATCTTGAAACACTCTCCAAATTCTTTTAATAAAAAAAAAGATAAACACTCTTATAAAGATAATCCCTAACCCTCCCTTCTCCTTGGATTTACATACATATGCCCATTTGACCTTTGGAAAACCCAAATTTCCATTTGCTTTGCCCCATAAAAAGTCTCTCATTATTTACTCCACCGATTTAATCAATTTCTTAGACAAAGGAAAATGTGTGATCCATTATAAGTGAAGGGAACATAAGACATATTTAAAAAGTTGGACTCTACCTCCAAATGAAAGAAATCTATTAGTCCATTTGCTGATTCTCCTTTGTATTTGTTCAATAAGAGGAAGGCATTCATTAAAGGATAGCCTTCTAGTAGTAATAGGCAAACCTAAATAATGCAAAGGCAGGATTTTCCTATTCTTTCCAGTTAAAGAGGAAATGGTGTCCTAGAGAGATTCTGCTGTTGATGAGAGAACAAAATGACTTCTATTAATATTAACCTTGAGGCCAGACATGTTAGAAAACTCATTAAAAGTATCCATTAATAGCTTAACTGATTTAGGGTGAGCTTTGGAGAAGAGAACAAGATCATCCGCGAAACATAGATAAGTAAGAGAAACTCTTTTGCATTTGGAGTGATACTTAAATTTGGGATTATGAGAGACTCTAGTCTTAACAATTGGGATAGCACTTCTATACATAGAATGAATAGATAAGAAGACTATACTCCTTATCTAGTAGCAATTTGGGTGTTCATGATATGTTAATATACTCCCCTTTTAATCTATGAATATAAATTATTTAATTAGAGAATTAAGGAAGTTTAATTTATCTAATCTTAAATACATTCTAGGATCATAACTTGTATCAATTGTCAACATATTTAAGAACTTAATTGATTACACATAAAAGAAAGATTTAAGAAACAAAAAACAATTTAATCAAGTTAAATTTGATTGAAACGTTTAAAAAAATTAAGATTAAATATAAGACATGTGACAAATAATAGATAATATTATATACTAATTAAAATTAGTTGTAATTATAATTAAATTATAATTAAAAATATTATAATTTAGTTAAATTACTAAAAGATATAAACTGTAATATAAAAAGTTTCTTAAACATCTAACTGAGGTAAATAATGTAAGAAAAATCCTTTTGACAATCATAATTCTTGGCTTTGCATAATTCTAACTTAAGTTTTAGAATCTTAGTGAGGTTCAAACCTGACTTCATTTGGTTTTGCTGGTAAATTGTTTAGTTGAAAAGTTGGAGTTTACAAAATGATATCACTTTTAAAAGAGATAAAGAAGTAGAAGTACTTAATTTTTTAGGATTTTTTAATTTAGGGTTAAAAATTTTTAAATTTACAATTTAGTGATTAATTTTTTAAAATTTGTACAAATCCAGTCAAAATATTGTTTCTATTGATATGAGTAATTATTGGACTTATAATTTTTTTAAAAAAGCAATTAATGGATATATACATGGTATTTGGTATGAAAAATAAATTTTTCACTAAATTTAACAAAATTTAAAAGATTAATTATTAAATTAAAAAATTTAAAGTTTGATACTAAAGTAGAAAAATCTTACAAGAATAGACATTGTTTAATTTATTATCTCTTTTCAAAAGTGATTCACAAAAATGTAAGTTTTAATTTTCCAAAAATTACATGACGCGACACAGTGGAATGTAATTACTAAAGTTGTTGCATTTGCCGATGTATCCTAACGGAATGATTATAGGTTATGTTCAACAACAGAGAGGAGAGGGCACAACTCCTAGAAGGGCTCGTCCTCAGCAACAAGGACCCTACCATTGCCAAGTTCTCACAGGTATACACGTTTTGATATTATGTAAGTTGTGTATAGATTGTGTAATTGAAAATAATGTCTTTATGTTTTGTTCACCAGAAAAAGCTTCAAGATGTTTATTTCATAGATGATCATGTCAGTAACCTATGATAATCTACAACTTGGGTGTGAATTGCAGAAAATACAATTGCTATGGGGGGAGAATGATCAAATTTTCAAGCCGGAGCTCGCGATAAACATGAAAGGGCATGTCTCAACTTAAAAAAACTTAGATCTAGATCTTTCAAACATTGGTGTTGAGCAATTTCACACGATCAGTTGTTTAGGAACATGAAAATATTTTGAGACTACGTACTAATAAAGCAAGCCTTTCGGTTCTAGCAAGTAACCAGCTTGGTTTGATTGATGTAACCACAGGCAACTAGGCGATAACACAAGATTCCAAGGCATAAAGAAGGCAGGCCATTTGGTTCACCTGGAACGACCCTGTGTCTACAATAGGTTTCTGAAGAAGTCCCTTGCTTGGCTGCACGAAGGCGAAGCACCAAAGTGAAGATTGTGCCACCTACCATCAAGTTCTTTTTACTACAAAATGTTGAAGCAGAGAAGATTGATTAATAATCACTTGTAAAACTCTGTTCCTTCCGCTCTGATTCTAATACCCCGCGTCCCTCTGTATATATATCTTTGGAGTGATCCAAACTTTTTATTAGATAAAGATTGTATGTTACTGAACTTTCTCGGGCCTCACATTTTAATAAGGTGTTTACTGACTGTTATTGTTTTTGTTGCTGTTTCGAAGTGAAAATAATCGTTTTTATTTGGCCCTTTTAAAGAAGAGGGGTGTTTTTCCTTTTCTTATAAGGTTAACTATAAAAAAATTAAAAATTTTACTAAATTTTGTAATTTTTACTTAAAATTTAAAAAAGTAATAAAATATTTAAAATTTAATTTTTAAATCAAATATGTTGATGTTAATTTCTTATTAATATTGTTAACATGATGTAATGCGTGAAATTTAATTATGTGTTAACAAACTATAATTTTTAAATAAAAAATTATGAACATACCTTTTTTTTTCCTTTTTCCTCTCTGACATTTCTGTTACCATAATTTTACAAATCTTAAAATCACTTTCTCTTCCTTCTTTTTCAATACAGATTTTCTGTTGGAACATTCTTCATATGAAAAAAAAGAAAGAAAAGCTACAAGCTCTCGTCAAAATCAAAAGTCAATAATATAGCTTAGTGATTTATTCCTCGGCTATCAGTTCAAATTCTCAATGAAAATGACTTAAAAACAAACAAATGCAGTTGCCATAAATTAGAAAGCAAAAAGCACTAGTGTTTATGCAACAAAGTTGTCTGAAAGCTTCACAACAAACTTGCACCTATTAAATATCCAACTGGCCTCTCTCCCCTGAATGTTTCATCTTCAAAATCCTCGTTTCTCAACATAACAATTTATTCTCTTGTGTCGAATTTACGCCAAGAGACTCCATAATCATGGGATTATTCTGTAGAACTTCCCCTTGTTCGGACCCATGACTTGCGTCAACATTGTCCTCACCCTTTTGCCTAGCATGTAAGTATCATCATTAGCGCCTAAGAGCTCCATATTGAGGTCAAAACTCCAAATTAAATTCAGATTGATCACGTATATTATGAAAAACAACAGAAACAACTCAACATTGTAAGAATATGGTCTTATTGGTGTCCATACTCTAAATATATGCAACAAAAACAATACTCGGTATAAATCTCGTTGACAGGTAATGTTAGGTAAACGTCCCAACATAGGGACTCACCCAATTGAAATAAGAAATGATAAAGCTTTTGTTTAGTCAACAAATAGGGGCTGCACCGAAAGAAGAAAAGGAAATTTGAAAAGTAAAGCAGGAGGCACACATTTTTCCAATATGCAAATTCAAATTAAATTTGCCAAGTTATTGCCAACTTTCAACATGTACCACCGATTTCTATTTTGTTTTTTCTTCTTTCCATAGTCTATTTAATTGGCCTTTGGCCATTGATAATGTGTGCCAGAATAAGAGAGAGCAAGACAGAGTGGTGTGACCAAAAATTAAGTAAAGTATATATATATATATTTTAAAGAATTTTTGTGGGAAAAATTCATGGGGATAATTGGGTATGAGGTGATAGTGTTATAAACACTTGTATGTTTTCTCCTTAGTAAAGATCTGCAGCAGCTCCGAATATGTAGACATAATTGACCGAACTCCGTTATCAAATTTTGTGTGTGATATTTTGCATAATTTTTTCCAACAACTGGTATAAGAGCTTTTGCTGGTCAATTCTGCTAGTTTTCTGCAAAGTTACTATTCACATGAATAGTAAATTTTGTAAATAGTAAATTTTTGTTGTCGGTTCCTATTTGTCGACAAAGTTGTCTTAGTACATGGTGGTTTGAAGGAATAGTCAGAAACGATCCAAAGGAGTCCAGATTCGAGTGGGAGCAATGGCCGCAGATGAAGAAAAGTTGAAAATTGAGAAGTTTGATGGTGCGGACTTTGGCTTTTGGAAGATGCAGATTGAAGATTATTTATACCAAAAAAAGCTTTATCAACCTCTCTCAGGAATAAAGCCAGAGGGCATAAAGGATGAAGATTGAAAGCTTCTCGGCAGGCAAGCCCTTGTAGTTATTCGATTGATATAATCCCGCAATGTTGCTTTCAACATATTAAAAGAAAAGACCACAACGAGTCTTATGGCGGCTCTCTCCAGTATGTATGAGAAGCCTTTGGCCTCAAACAAAGTTCACTTGATGAGGCGGTTATTTAATTTATGGATGGTGGAAGGGGCATCAGTGGCCCAACATCTGAATGAACTCGACACAATCACAACCTAGTTGAGTTCTGTAGAAATTGAATTCGATAATGAAGTTCGAGCTTTGATTCTCTTATCATCTCTACCAGACAGTTGGAATGCTACCGTTATAGCAGTCAGCAGCTCATCGGGAAATACTAAATTGAAATTCAACGATGTTCGGGATCTAGTATTGAGTGAAGAAATTCGACGGAGAGAATCAGGTGAAGCATCAACCTCTTCGGCTTTACATACAAAATCTGAAGGAAGAACTTCAGATGGAAACTCAAATCGTGGTAAATCGAAATCTAGAAGGGACAAATTTAGATCAGAAAAGAAATATTTCAAATGTTATAATTGCTGCAAGAAGGGTCACTTTAAGAAGGATTGTCGAGCAAAGATACCGGCGCACAAGAATCTGCAAATGTGACCGAGGAAACAGGTGATGCTATGATTCTAAGCGTCAATAGTCTGATTAAATCATGGATCTTGGATTCAAGGGCATTTTCACGCCACCTCATGCCAAGAAATCATTGAAAACTATGTCAGTGGTAATTTCAGGAGGATTCATCTAGCTAATGATGAAATTTTGAAGATAGTGGGAAAAGGAGACATCCGATTAAAGTTGCCAAACCGGACTACCTGGAAGCTGCAAGAAGTGAGACATATTCCCGGCCTCAAAAGAAACTTGATTTCTGTAGGAAAACTTGATGGAGAAGGATATTGTACAACCTTTTCAGACTGTGAATGGAATATTACTAAAGGAGCACTCGTCCTTGCCCGTGGGAAGAAAACTGGTACTCTCTAAATAACCTCAAACTTAGAAAATATCATTGCAGCAGTAGATGCTGATGGAAAATCAAACTTATGGCACCAAAGGTTTGCCATATGAGCGAGAAAGAGATGAAGACACTTCTGTCAAAGGAGAAGCTGTCGAATCTGAAAAGTGTAGATGTCGGACTATGTGAGGATTGTATCTTTGGGAAACAAAAGAAGGTCAGTTTTTCAAAGATCGGCAAGACACCCAAGGCAGAAAAGTTAGAGCTGGTTTATACCAATGTATGGAGACCATCTCCAGTTCCATCTTTTGCAAGCTCATTGTATTATGTCACCTTCATCGATGATTCTACAAGGAAGGTGTGGGTTTATTTTTTGAAGAAGAAATCATAGGTCTTTGATAACTATAGAAAATGGAAGGCCATGGTAGAGAATGAAATTGGTTTGAAAGTCAAGCGGTTGAGGTCTGATAATGGAGGAGAGTATAGAGATACTAGATTCAGAAAATTTTATACAAACAATAGGATTAAGATGGAGAAAATGGTTCCCATGACACCGCAGTAAAATGGCATAACAGAGCATATGAATAGAAATCTGAATGAACGTGCTAGAAGTATGAGGATACATGCCGGCTTACTCAAGATGCTATAGGTTGAAGCTGTTAATACTGCAACCTACCTGATCAATTATGGACCCTCAGTTCCCTTGAATGGTGGAATACCAGAGGAAGTTTGGAGCGGGAAAGAGGTAAACCTTTCGCACTTAGGAGTGTTTGGTTATATTTCTTACGTACACATAGATTTTGCTGAAAGAAGTAAACTTAATGTTAAGTCTAACAAATGTGTCTTTGTTGGATATGGTGGTGATGAGTTCAGTTATCGATTTTGGGATATGAAAATCAGAAGATCATCAGAAGCTGGGATGTCATATTTAATGAAAATGTGATGTACAAAGATAGGTCAACGACAAAACCAAGCAGCTCTAATACAAATGCTAAAATGAAGGAATTTGCTGAGTTCGAGGAGATTTCTAAAAATGATATTCAGAATAGTCCTGAAGTAGTCTAAGAAGAACCAGGCAAGCCAGAACTGAGACGCTCCTCTAGAATTCTTAAACCAACCCAGCGTTATTCGCCTTCTTTGCAATACTTGTTGCTGATTGACAGTGGAGAACTAGAGTGTTATGATGAAGCTATGCAAGTGGAGAATTTAGTCAAGTGGGAGTTTGCCATGAAAGAAGAGATGGACTCACTCATGTCAAATCAGACGTGGGAATTAGCTGAACTACCACTGGGCATGAAATCGCTCTATAACAAGTGAATTTTCAGGATAAAAAAGAGCACGATGGAAGCAAAGGCTAGAAAGCGAGATTGGTTGTCAAAGGCTTTCAACAAAAAGAAGGTGTTGACTACAATGAAATTTTCTCTCCAGTGGTGAAACTGACTACAATCAGACTGGTGTTGAAAATTGTAGCTGCAAAGAATTTACATCTTGAGCAGTTAGATGTAAAGACAGCTTTTCTTAATGGTGATTTGGAGGAAGAAATTTATATGAAACAGCCAGAAGGTTTCATAAAGGCAGGCAAGAAAAACCTAGTGTACAAGTTAAAGAAGAACTTTTATTGTTTAAAATAAGCTCCTAGGTAGTGGTATAAGAAGTTTGACAGCTTTATGGGCAGCAGTGGTTTCACAAGATGCCAAGCAGATCATTGTTACTACATCAAGAAGTTCGACAACAACTTCATTATTTTATTATTATTCGTTGATGACATGCTCGTTGCAGGTTCGGATATACAAGAGATTAAAAATTTGAAGCGAAAATTGTCAAAGCAATTCGCAAGGAAAGACCTGGGTACTGCAAAACAGATTCTTGGAATGAGGATCAAGAGAGACATGAAGTTGGAGACTTTGGTATTATCACAGGCTGAGTACATCAAAAAGGTACTCTCCAGATTCAACATGCAAGATGCTAAACCAGTGAGGACACCTTTAGGTGTTTATTTCAGACTCTCCAAAGAACAGTCACAGAAGACGGAGGAAGAAGGTGCCCATATGGCGAAGGTGCCTTACGCCTTAGCAGTTGGAAGTCTGAGTATGCCATGGTTTGTACCAGACCAGATATTGCTTAAGCAGTGGGAGCTGTTAGCAGGTACATGAATAATCCGGGCAAGGTACACTGGGAAGTAGTCAAATGGATCCTCAGATATCTATGGGGTATCACAAACAAGGCACTTTGTTTAAAGGTGGAGATATGGCACTAACGAGCTATGTGGATGTTGACTTAGTCGAAAATGTTGATATCAAAAGGAGCACTACAGGGTATGTTTATACTCTAGGAGCTACAACAGTGAGTTCGGTTTCTCAACTACAAAAGATAGTTGCTCTCTCCACTACTAAAGTTGAATATGTCGTTATTACAGAGGCCAATAAGGAAATTGTTTGGTTCCAAAGTTTCTTGGAGGAGTTGGGCAAGAAACAAGAAAACAATGTCTCGTATTACGACAGTCAGAGTGCTATCCATCTAGTGAAGAATCCGTCTTTTCATTCCAGAATGAAGCATATACAAGTGCAGTATCATTTTATCCGATCACTTTTGGAAGATAAGATTTTGAAACTTGAAAAAATCAGTGGAGCTCAAAATCTGGCAGACATATTAACAAAGACGATAACTATTAACAAACTGAAGCTGTGCTCAACTTCAGTCGGCCTGCACTAGTGGCAAGATCGTAGAAGAGCTGTTGCATAGTTCAAGGTATGAAAATAGATTGAAATCCGTCTTCAAGTGGGAGAATTGTTTGGTAGACATCCCAACATAAGGACTCACTCAATTGAAATAAGAAATTATAAAGGTTTTGTTTAGTCAACAAATGGGGGCTACACCGAAAGAAGAAAAGGAAATTTGAAAAGTGAGGCAGGAGGCACACGTTTTTCCAATATGCAAATTCAAATTGAATTTGCTAAGTTACTGCCAATTTTTAATATGTACCACCGAATCTTATTTTGTTTTTTCTTCTTTCCAAAGTCTATCTAGATGGCCTTTGGCCATTGATAATGTGTGCCAGAATAAGAGAGAGCAAGACAGAGTGGTGTGAGCAAAAATTAAGTAAAGAATTTTTTTTTATAAAGAATTTTGTGGGAAAAATTCTTGGGGATAATTGGGTGTGAGGTGATAGTGTTGTAAACACTTATAAATTTTCTCCTTAGTAAAGATTTGTAGTAGCTCCGGAGATATAGGCATAATTGGCCGAACTCTGTTAACAAATTTTGTGTGTAATATTTTGCATAATTTTTTTCCAATAAGTAGGATCTAGAAAGGTCTAATAGTACGTTGCCTTACCCCTAATTAATAGAGAGACATTATTCTTAATATATGAATAATGATATTAATATAATTAAAGAGTCTAGCCTATATTTCTTATTTAACAGTAGAATAAATTTAAATTGTTTATTTTAATCTTTTGATGGATGTACCAAGTTAAAAATTATAGATATATAAATTAATCATCTCTCTACTAATTAAGGTTGCAAGTAGTTTTTCATCAAGTGTCTGTAACTGTACGAGAGTCGAGAGAGAAACTAATTTTAATAAAAACTATGGTGATGTGTTTTGATCTCTTAACAATAATGACATCTTTCGCATCAAATACACAATATTACACTCTACTAATTATAACAATTATTTATTCAAGATTCTAAAATTTTGAATGTCAATTTTAGTTTTATGTCATTAATGTCATATTTTTATATTTAGTATCAAAATTTGTGTTTTAAATAAATAGTTGATTCATTTATTTTTTTGATGATTGTTAATATTTGGGGTGCTTGGTTGAAAAATAATATGGTGAAAATCACGGCATTGAGAATTCTGTTTCCTTAGGGAAATTTGTTTTAAATGAAATCAAACAACAATTCTAGAAGACTTCTTTTAAAGTTGTAACCTATTAATATTCTTTCCAATTTCAAATTGTCTCCAGAATAATATAATCTTCTGTGCATACCTATACATTCAAGAACAATGGAAATATCAATCTCTACAATCGAGGTGCCACGGGAAGACAAAATATATTCAATTCCTGTTTTGGAAAAAATCCTGAAAGTTAGAACTCTTTGAAGCTCCTATTACTTAAGGAGTTATTCTTTCAATTATTGCATTAAAAAAATCTTCAGACTTAGGAAGCACTGAAATGTGTATCTAGCTCCTATAGGTTGCAAACTTGTAAGTTTTTAGTTCTCGGACAATGTTTGATGCTTGTTTATCTGGAAACACACGCTAGGTATTGGTCCCATTATGAGAAAGACTTTTAAATAAGGAGAGATCATAATTATTTCATGAGTTATGGAATTTGGTAATGCTTATGAGCTTATTAGCACTTCGGTATCGACGAAAATATCGCAAGCAGCTTCAGGTCACGTGCCTAGGGATTTGTATGAAATATTTGTTTCATTCTTAACCTACCGATCAACTTTATGAATAATATTATTAAAAATATAAATTATGTGGTATGTATTAAATTTATACATGACATTATAAAAGAATAATTTGTTAGTCTTCAAAGTAATAAATTAATTAAAGATATTTTTATCGCGTATAAAGAGTACTCGTTCATTCATAAAAATATTAACGTTCATTATTGAATTACTTACACGAATAAATGATTTTCATTAGTTGACAGAATTTTAGAATTTACTAAAAGATAAATTAATAGTCTATTACTAATAAACAAAATAGAGGAAAATCAATATTCATTTGTCAAATATGTTATGTATTTAAAGATATTGATTGTATTTGATGATTTTTTTTAGATTACTTGACAAAGTTTGTATGATATTAAATTTATGATAATACATAGTTAAGTTTATCCAACAAAAAATTTGCAATATATTATGAATGTTTAATTAATTGAATTCGATAATTTATTGAATATTTATGTATTTGCAACTATTTCTCTTCATTTGCATGCTTCTTCTGTTACTGTATTTAATAGTTTGAACTTCTCTTAATGGTGCAATAAGTTAATTTTTATTTAAGTGTTATGAATCTTGATTTAGCATTATTGGAAGAAAATTTGTGATTATGAATATGAGGATTGAGGTTAAGAAGACGAACCATAAAACATAAGAAAGGTCTAACATATTATGTTTTAATTTTATGCGAATGGCTAATGCCAACACTATTAAGAACAATATTCCACAAACTAAAAATGCTAAAGAATACATTAAATTTATGGAAGAACATTTCTATTCTGAGGACACGCCTATCACTAGTACACTAATGGCTGAACTCATGACCATGAAGTTTGATGGGTCATGAAGGATACAACATGTCCTAGAGATGATGAATATTGCAGCAAAATTAAAGACCCTGGGCATGACAGTTGACGACTCCTTCTTAGTAAAATTCATTATAAACTTGTTACCTCCTGAGTATGGACCTTTTCAAATTAACTATAACTTTACAAAGGATAAGTGGAATGATAATGAATTGTACAATATGATAATTTAGGAAGAAAGAAGGTCAAAGAATCAATGAGTTCGTTTAATTAATTTTATAGGTTAAGGAGCTAGCAAGATTCACAAACCAAAGCCTAAAAAATAAAGAAGAAAGGGCCTACTAAAGTGACACAAGTTACAACTAATATTAATAAGAAGAAACAAGAGACATATAAGTATAATTTCTGGAAGAAGGTGGGACACTATCAGAAAGATTGTGTGAAACATAATACTTGATTTGAAAAGAAAGGTACATCTAAACTTTTTGTATGTTCCGAATTGAACTTAAATGAAATTCCTTCCAATACTGAGTGGCTTGATTCTGGTCCTATTACTCATATTTCTAATGTTATGTGGGGATTCTTTACAATCCGAATCATAAGCTCAACTAAGAACTTTCTGTTGGTGGAAAATTGTAAGAAGGTCCCAATTGAAGGCATAGGGACTTATCGTCCAATAGTAGATAGTAGTTATCACCTATAATACAAACTCTCTATTTACCTTCAATTTCTAAAAACTTAATTTCTGTTTCTAAAATTGATGAAAGTAGTCTTACTTTTAAGTTTGGTAATGGTTGTTTTAGTTTATTTAAACATAATTCCATTATTGGTTCTGGAATTCTTATGAATGGTTTGTGTAAATTGTAACTTGATGTTAATTTTTCTGAATCCCCATTTTTTGTTTATCATATCATTGGAACTAAGTGTAGCATAATGAATGATAATTCAGCTTACTTATGGCATAAATGTTTAGGTCATAAATTTAGAGAAAGAGTAGAAAGATTAGTAAAGAATGAAATTCTTCTAAATTTAGATATTACTAATCTTGATGTAAGGAAAGCAAACTAAACACAATAAGAAAGGGGCAACAAGAAGTACTCAACTCCTTAAAAGTATACACACTAATATATGTGGAAATTTTGACACTCCATCTTTTAGTAGAGAAAAGTATGTTATCACCTTTATAGATGATTTTTCATATTATGGATGTGTCCATTTGCTTAATGAAAAATCTCAAGTAGCAGACACCCTTAAGGTGTTTATAAAGGAAGTTGAAAGGCAATTAGATAAAAAAAGTGAAAATTGTAAGAATTGATAGAGGTGGTGAATATTGTGGAAAACATGTTGAATCAGGAGCGTGTCCATGTCCATTTACAAAGTTTTTAAAGAAAAATGGCATATATGCAAAGCATACTATGTCAGGCATACCTCAACAAAATGGTATGATATAAAGGCATAATAGAACATTAATAGGTATGGTTAGAAATGTAATGAGTAATTGCTCATTACCCAAAACCTTGTGGATGCATGCACTTAAAATTGTTGTGTATTTGCTAAATAGGATTCCTAGTAAGGTAGTCCTTAAAACTCCTTCTAAGTTATGGATTGGAAGAAAACATCTTATAAGGCACCTATATATTTGGTCTTGTCTAGCAAAAGCATGAGTTTATAATCCACATGGAAAGAAATTATATTCTCAAACATTCAGTGGTCACTTTATTTGTTAACTAAAGAAATCTAAAAGGTATAGGTTTTACTATCCAAACTAGAGTCTTAAAATTGTTGAAACAATTAATGACAAGTTTATTGAAAATAATGAAGTTAATAGGAGTGTTAAAAATGTGTTTTAGACATCAATGAAATAAAGGTTGATGCTCTATTACCCTTATATGTTCCAGACTTCTAGTATCTACATCTATACCAAATGTTATCCTAGTATTGGAAGAACAAAATAATTTTAGACAAGATTTGAATGAAATAACACCTCATGAAGAAACTAACTTATAACTAAATAGTTCAAATGAACCACGTGAAATAACTTTGAATAAACCTATAAGAACAGGAGATTAACTATTCCTAATGACTATATGGTTTATTTGCAAGAGTCAGAATTTAATTATAGAATTGATAATAATCCTTTTTCATTTTCACCAGCCATAGAAAGTGATAAGTCTGATAAATGGATTGGTGCTATGAAAGATGAGTTAAATTCACTAAAACAAAATAATGTTTAAGACCTCGTTAATTTGCCAAAAGGATCTAAACGAGTCAAATGCAAATGTATCTTTAAATCTAAGCATGACTCGAATGGAAATATTAAATGGCATAAAGTAAGACTTGTTGCCAAATGTTACACTCAAAAGGATGATATTGATTATAAAGATACTTTTTTGCCTCAAATAAAGACTCATTTGAGAGTAATTATGGTATTTATGGCTTAGTTTGATTTAGAGCTACATTAAATAGATGTGAAAACTGCCTTTTTAAATGGTGATTGCCAGGAGAAAGTCTATATAGATCAACCTGAAGGTTTTTCCATAGAAGGAAAAGGTCACATGGTATGTAAACTTAAGAAATCAATATAAGAACTTAAACAAGCTTCTTGACAATGGTATATTAAGTTTAATGATACTATAACATCTTTTTCTTTTTAAAAAAATACTATTGATCATTGTATCTACCGAAAGATTAGTAGGAGTAAGTTTGTATTTTTAGTCTATATGTTGACGATATTTTACTTAGTCCTAATCATTTGGTCATATTGTATAAGATTAATGATTTTTTCTTTAAGAATTTTGATATGAAAGATATAAAAGAGGCATCCTACGTGATAGAAATTTCAATATTCTGAAACAGTTCATAAAGGTTGGTAAGGTTATCTCATAAGGATACACCGAAAGCATTATTAATAGATCTAATATGAACAAATGTTCAATAGGAATTGTCTTGATATAAAAGAGGATAAATTTAGTCTTATGCAATGTTCAAAGAATGATATAAAACATAGACAAGTAGAATCGATTCCATATGTTTTTGTTATTAGTAGTCTGAAGTATTTGCAAACATGCATGAGACTTGATATCAACTTCATAATTAGAATGCTAGGCAAATATCAAAGTAATATTGGTATAGACCATCGGAAAGCTGCAAAGAAAGTCTTGAGGTATCTTCAAGGGATAAAGGAATATATGCTCATGTATAGAAGATCTAATCCATTAGAAGTGATTGGATATTCATATTTAGATTTTGTTAGAAGCATTCACAGTAGAAAATTAACATTTGACAACTTGTTTCTACTAATAAAATGAGCAATTTTATGAAAAAGTGCTAAATAATTTGTGATTGCTTCATCCACTATAGAAGTAGAATTTGTAGATTGTTTTAAGGCTACAATTGATGCTTTTATAGTTGTAAAACTTTATTTTAGGCTTAGGGTTGTCAACACCATTACTAAGTCGTTGAAAATTTATTGTGATAATTCTACAACAATTTTCTTCTCCAAAAATGGCAAGTACCCTAGAGTTGCTAAATATATGAAGTTGAAATATTTTGTCGTAAAAGAGGAAGTTCGGAAATAAAAAGTGTGTATTAAACATATCAAGACGAATCGTATAACTGGAGGTCCCTTAAATTAAGGCCTTCCACTAAAATTATTTAAGGAAAATGTTCAAAGAAGGGGCCTTGATTATATTGATAATTGTTTTTTATGATTTTTTAAAACTCTTGAGCTCAATAAAGTTTTTGATTGAAAATTTTCTTATTTATTATGATTATGTACATCTAATTATTATTAAATAAGAAACAAACTTTTCTATGGGAAATTAATGAGGACCCTTATGATATTTATATATCACTTATGTTACCTTACATGATGAATTACTAATGTTGTGGTATATAGAAGGAAGTATGAGATGTTAAAGTGTATGATTGTCATGAATTACATTATGTGGTTTATTATGTTGAGGAAAATTGTGAAGATATTAAGAGATTTATTTATAGTAGGTTAATGTTTACATTATTAAAATAAATTCTGAAGTATCGAGCCAAGTAGTATATATTCTAAAGTATCTGACCATATTCCAAATATATTAATAATGATATTAATATAATTAAAGAGTCACAATTGGTCCATATTTCCTATTTAATAATGGAATAAATCTCAATCAACTTGGGTAACCTAATAAACATACTAAATTAGGATTACAGACAATTTTTCATCAAGTTTCTGTAATCGTAAAAGAGTCAAGAGAGAGAAAACCAATTGTAACCAAGAATGTGGTGGAGTTTCACGATCTATTTATGCCAATGACATCTTTTGCATCAGGTAAGGAATATCATACTCTAATGATTTGTGACGATTGTTTATTCAAGATCCTAAAGTTATGAATGCCAACTTTGATTATATGTCATAAAGATCATATTTTTACAGCATCAACAGTATCCTCACAATTTTGCCTAGCATCTCTAAGTATCATCATCAACTTTTAAGAGCTCGACATTGAGATCAGACTCCAAATCAAATCCATATTGATCACCTATACTGTGAAAAGCAACAACAACAATTCCTTGCTTAGATTGCTCATTGAGAAATCTTTTTTTTTACCCTTCCATTACTTTATAGAAGAAGTGTCGTCATCTTAGAAATCCTCTTATTTCTCTCTCTCTCTCTCTCTCTCGATGTAAATAAACCTACAATTTTCTTTCCCCATCAAGCTACACACAAGGATCACATTTATAATGCAAACGGTTTAAAGCTCCATTAACCACCTGATTTACTTTAGCATCAAACACATCTTCAACAATGTATTAAGAATGTACAATCTGTAAGAAATATGGCCTAAAGTTATGGCCCATATTAAATTTGGTTTAGGGTGTTTCTTTGTTTAATAGTATATTAAATCTTGACTATTAATTTAGTACTTGATAAACATACAAGATTTAATGTCAACAGAGAAATTTGTATAAACTAGTCCTTTCTTTACCCTAATTAAGTACAGAAAAAATATAGAACGAACATATTTATGTATTAGGCTATCCATTAAGCTATCTGTTATGAAAAGAGGGTTAAGAGAGAGAAATTAATTTATCATCATTGAAAGCTTTCTCTCTACATTATGAAGAATTCATCTCAAGGTAAATGATTTATTCGCTTCATATGAGTGGTTATTACTATATTCAAGATCTAAATGAGCACGAATAATTTACGTATGATTCATGATTTATATTTTGATGTTTGAATATTAAGAACGAAAACTTACATGTGGTATCAGAGCTTAAGATTTTGAATAGACAATAATCCTTAGATTATTGATTTGATGATTGTTTCAATTAGGATGTTTACAAAAAATTATGATTTTAGGTTTTTGTATGAAGAATAATTTTGCTCAATATCTATTAATGTATATGGAAAAAAATTGTTAATCAGAAAACTTAAACAGTTAGTATGTAGCTTCAAAGAATATCGTATTATATTCCCAAACGGAGGGTTTGATCAATGAGAGAATATACAAAAACTGAGAAAATTTTCTAGAGAAAATCAAGAGCACTTTCTGTGAAGACTTTGTCAGCGAAGAACAATGAACATATAAGGGCCAAAAGTATTGTATACTAGACCTAATACACTAGATTTCTTAATTTGGTAATTTCCATTGACAATGGCATTAGTGGTGATGTTATTGATTGATGAAAAAGAAGCGAGGAACACATTATAGGTTATTAGGCATCTTTTTATTCATCTGTTCAATGCTTTGTGTGTGGTCAAACTTAAGAAGAAAAAAAAGACCTACGATGTTAAGATAAAGTTGGAATTCTTAAGGCAAAGTAGAGAAACAAAATGATTAAGAAGTGAAATTGTTTTTATGTAAGATAAAACAGTCACTAAAAATGGTATAAAACAGTCACTAAAAATGGTATTACTGTGAATATTGGGTATCTGTTTGTTTCACTTTTCATTACTTCTGGGATTGAATTTTTGAATGGAAAATTACAGTTTTGATCCATAAAGTTTTGATGATGGATAAATTGATTGACATTTTGGTCATATTAGTAATATTCTGGCCTATAATCAAAATTTTAATTTAAATTCATCTTATTATATATATATATATGACAATATAATTAAAATTAATTTGCTAGTCAACCAAAGTGGCCAAATTAAATTTTGAATGTGTGGTCATATAATTTTTGTATATTATGAAATGCTATTATGAAATTTTTTTACTTGATAGAAATTAAGGACTTTACCCAAAGGTAAATCAATGTTCTATAACTAATAAATATAAAGGAGAAAAATTGATATACTCTTGTCACATATATATAGTTATCCAAAGGTGTTATATGTGTTTGATGAAGGTTGTTTAATTTTCTTATAAAGTTTAAATAGAATTCTAATAACAGTGATGATATGTATTGTTGTGTTTACCCAAAGGAAACCTACAATATATCTAATATAAGTGTTTTTTGTATGAATCTATTACTTAGTGAGAGTTCATATGTTTGCAGTTAATAGCCTTCACTGTCAAGCTTCTTTTGTTACCTTGTTCATTAGTGTGAATTTCTCTAAATGGAGTGAACAAGTCACTTTCCATTTAGGTGTTTTGGATCTTGACTTGGCGCTATTAGAGGATAAGCCTTCTGACTTGGACCAATATACTGGTCCATTTAGCCTTCTAATTTGGACCAATATAGAGGCTAAAAAGGCATACTATAACGCATGGGTAAGGTCTAATAGGTTATGCTTAAATTTTATATGAATGACAATTGCTAATAACAATAAGTATACTCTTCTTAACACTAAAAATCCAAATGATAAAGATTTTCTTAAGCTTGTGGAAGATAAGTTTTTTTTCTATCGATAAGGCATTTATATGGACACTTATGACTAAACTCATGACCATAGAGTTTGATGGGTCAAAGAGTATGTAGCAACATGTCCTTGATCTGACTAATATCGTAGAAAGACTTAAAACACTGGGTATGACTGTGTAAGACTCCTTCTTAGTGTAATTTATCGTGAACTCACTTCCTACTGAATATGGACAGTTCGACATTAATTATATCATATTAAATGATAAGTGGAATATTGATGAATTGTCCAGTAAGCTTATTAAGGAGAAAGCAAGATTAAAGAAATAAGGAGTTCATTCTATTAACCTAATAGGTCAAGAAGTTGGAAAGAAACTTAAACCAAAGGCCAAGAATTTTAAGAAGAAAGAACCTACTAAAATTCCATAGGTTGCTGATGGTGAAAAGAAGGGATAAAAGTTAGATAAATGTCATTCCTACAAAAAGGAAGGACATTATCAGAAAGATTGCCTAAAACGTAAGACTTGGTTCGAAAAGAAAGGTATACATTATGTTTCTGTATGCTTTGAATCAAACTTATCTAAAGTTCCTTCTAATACTTAGTGGTTTGATTCTGGAGCCACTACTTATGTTTCTAATATAATGCAGGGATTCCTTACAATCCAAACCATAAGCTCAATTAGCAACTTTCTATTTATAGGGAACCGAATGAAGGCCACAATTGAAGATATAGGGACTTACAGGTTGACATTAGATGTTAGGTTTCACTTTGATCTAATAAACACTATCTATGTACCTTCAATTTCTAGAAATTTAATTTCTGTTTCTAGACTCTATGTTAATGGTAATACCTTTAAAAGTGGTGGACATGGTTGTTTCAATTTGTATAAGAATAATTCCTCTATTGGTTATGAAATGCTTATGCATGGTTTATATAAACAGAAACTTGATGATGTTTTTTCTGAATCCCTATTTATTGTTAGTCATGATGTTGGAATAGAACGTAGTTTGGTAAATGAACATTGTTCTTACTTGTGACATAAACATTTGGGTCATATATCCAAAGAGAGGTTAGAAAGATTCATAAAAAAATGAGCTTCTATTAAATCTAGATTTTACTGATCTTGGCTTATTTGTGGAATACATTAAGGGCAAGCAAACCAAACATAGTAAGAAAGGATCCACGAGAAGCAGTCAGCTTCTTGAAATAATACACACCGATATTTGTAGACCTTTTGACACTTCGTCCTTTAATGGAGAAAAATACTTCATCACCTTTATGGATGATTTGTGATGGTATAGATAAATCTACTTGCTGCATAAAAAAATCTCAAGTTTTAAATACCCTTGAGTTGTTTTTAAAGGAGGTTGAGAGGCAATTAGATAGAAAAGTGAAAATTATAAGATTTAATAAAGGTAGTGAGTATTATGGAAAATTTGAAGAATCTGGACAGTTTCTTGGTCCGTTTGCTAAGTTCCCTGAAAGACATGACATATGTGCACAGTACACTATGCCAGACATACTACAACAAAACGGTGTAACAAAAAGGCAAAATAGAACATTAATAGATATGTTTAGCAGTATGATGAGTAATTCCTTATTACATAAAAGTTTGTGGATGTATACACTTAAAATTGCTATGTATCTATTAAACAAGGTTCCAAGTAAGGCAGTCCCTAAAACTCCTTTTAAGTTATAGACTAAAAGGAAACTTAGTTTAAAACACTTGTGTGTTTGAGGTTGTCCTGCAGAAGCACATATCTATAATCCACTTTAAAGAAAATTGGATTCTGGAACAATTAGTGGTTACTTTATTAGTTACCCGGAGAAATCCAATAAGTGCATGTTTTATTATCTGAACCACAGTTATAGAATTGTTAAAACAACCAATGCCAAATTTTTAAAGAATTGTGAGGTTAGTGGAAGTGCTGAAAATCAAATTGTGGATGGTAAAGAAATAAGGGTTGATGTTTCATTAACCATAAATGTTCTTAAACCCACAACCACAACAAATGTTATTCCTACTTTAGAGGATCAAAATAATCAAGAACAACATTTGGATAATGAAGAAGCACCCCGTGAAGAACCTAACTTACTACTAACTAATGCAAATGAATTAGTTGGTATAACTTTAAATGAACCTGTAAGGATTAGAAGGTTGGATATTTATGATGATTATGTGTTTTATTTGCAAGAGTTAGATTCTGATTATGGCATTGATAATAATCTTGTTTCGTTTCACAAGCCACAGTTGGTGATAAGTCTAAAAGATGGATTGTTGTTATGAAAGAAAAGTTGAAATCAATGGCTCAAATCAATGTCTGGGATCTTGTATAATTGCAAGAAGGCTCTAAAAGAGTTGGCTGTATGTGGGTCTTTAAGACCAAACTCCACTCGAATGGCAATGTTGAAAGATATAAAGCTAGACTTGTTGCCAAAGTTTACACTCAGAAAGGTGATATTGATTATAAGGAGACTTTTTCACCTATCGCGAAGAAATATTCAATGAGAATAATTTTAACAATTGTAGCTCAATTTGATTTAGAGCTACATTAGATGGATGTGACAATAGCCTTTCTGAATTAGGATCCTAAGGAGGAAGTTTATATTGATCAACCTGAAGGTTTTTCTATCGAAGGTAAAGAAAGTATGGTGTATAAATTGAAGAAGTCAATAAATGGACATAATCAAGCTTCCAAGCAATGGTATATTAAGTTCAATAATACCATTACTTCTTTTAGTTTTATGGAAATCATTGTTGATTCGTGTATTTATTGAAAGATCAGTGGGAGTAAGTTTATATTTATAGTTCTGTATGTTGATGACATTTTACTTGCTGCTAATGATTTGGGTTTGTTGCATAAGACTAAAGAATTTCTTTCTAAGAGTTCTGAAATAAAAGATATGGAAGAGACATTCTATGTGATTGGAATTTCAATATTCTGTAAGAAATCAGAAGGTTTATGAGGATTGTCTTAGAAAGCTCATATTGAGAAAATTCTTGAGAAATTTAACATGAGCAAGTCCTCAGCAGGTATAGTCCTTCTTCAAAAGCGAGATAAATTTAGTCTTATATAATGTCCAAAGAATGATGTGGAACATAAAGAAATGAAAACAGTTTCATATGCTTCTGTTATGGCAGTTTTTGATAACTACAAACCTGTACCAGATCTGACATCAGTTTTGCAGTAGGGATGCTGGGTAGATATCAAAGTAATCCTGGTATTGATCATTGGAAGGCTGCAAAGAAAGTGTTGAGATATCTTCAAGGAACAAAGGATTACATGCTCACTTATAAGAGGTCTGATCATTTAGGATTGATTGGATATTCATTTTCAAATTTTGTTGGGTGTATTGATAGTAGCAAGTTAGTTATCTGTTCCTATTAGTTGAAGGAGTAATCTTATGGAAAAGCGTCAGATAGTCTATCATTACTTCATCCACTATGGAAACATAATTTGCAGTTAGTTATGAGCCTACAATTTATGCAATATGACTACGGAATTTTATTTTAGGGCTTGGGGTTGGCGACACAGTAAGCAAGCCACTAAAAATTTATTGTGACAATTATGCAATAGTTTTTATCTCTAAAAACGAAAAAACTCTAGAGGTACAAAGCACATGCAATTTAAGTATTTTGTTGTTAATAAGAAGATTCAGAAACAAAAAGTGTATATAAAACATATTATGACATATCTCATGGTTGCAGATCCTTTAACTAAGGATTTATAGCCAAAGACATTCAAAGAACATGTACTTAGGACGGATCTTGACTGTATTGATAATTGATAACAATGTTTGATGGTGATGTTTTAACACTCTTGAGCTCAATAATAATATGTTTCTAAATTTTATATTTCTTATTCATTATGTTTACATATACATAATTGTTTGAATAAGAAATTTGTATGTATTTTTATAACAAATATGTAAACTATATGTTGTTTATATACAACTTATGAACCTAAACATAATAAGTTCTTAATGTGGTAGTGTATGGAAGGGAGTATACAACTATATTGTATATGATTGTCATAACTCAGATTATGTGATTTGTTATGTTGAGGTGCTTATTATATTAACGGTTTATAAGATTTAATTTTTGCTAGCCTTATATTATACTATTAAATGTAATGATGAAATATCCGGCTAAGTGAGAGAATATAAGAAATATGGCCTGATGTTATAGTCCATATTTTCTGTAAGCCATACTAAATTTTGGTTTTTCTTTATTTAATAGTATATTAAATCTTGATTGTTAATTTAGTATTTGAAGGACGTATAAGATTTAATTTCAACAGAGAAGTGTACATAAATTAGTCCCCTCTCTATCCTAGTTAAGAGTAAAAAAAACAAATACAGAACAAACATATTTGTGTATTGGGCTATCTATCAAGCTATATGTTATAGAAAGAGGGTTAGAAGAGAGAAACTAATTTGTGATCATTAAATCTTTCTCTCTACATCATGACGAATTTCACTCAATGTAAATGATTTATTCACTTCATCTATGTGGTTATTATTATATTCAAGATCTGAATGGATACGAATAATTTACGTATGATTCATGATTTATGTTTTGATATTTGAATATTAAGAACAAAAACTTACATAATCAAAGTACAAACATTTGCTCTGGTGCTAATATTTCCGAGCAACCTAGCAACATCTCTCACCAAACAAAGAATTGTAAGTCATCTCTTAGCATGAAATGGTCTTGTGCTTTTGAAGTGTTTGAAGAGGAAGAAAAGGAAAATGTGTATTTTATAATTTATTTTTATTTAAAATTATAATTTGTTGACGTAAAAATTAAAGTTTATATTTCATAAACCCAATAAAAATTAAAATTTGAACATATTATTACTATTTTCTAAAATTATGATTTTTGGTTAATTTTAAACTATTTTAATTAATCCTTGTTTATGTTATCTTTTTTTTTTCTTTACATTATTATGCACCAACTCAACTTCTAAGGACATGTAGCTAAAACCTTTGTCTTTCCCATTATTAATTTGGATATAATAAGTAACAAAATGTCAAATAATTTAATCACATCGATAAATTTGTGAAATTTAAAAGTTTGGTTTAGTTTAATATTTCAGTGAATTTGGAAAACTTCGTGATTAGTAGGTTGTACAATTTTTCAAACGTAATTATTTAGTGTATAAAATTATAAGCTAATATCTATTTGAACATAAATATAAGGTTATCGTTAAAAGTCCTTGAGTTGGGTGGCTTGCCAGCCCATGTATTAATTTGTACCAGTAACTTATCTCTTTCAGTTTTATTATTTTAATAAAATAAACTGTTTGAATATAAAACAGCAAGCACCGAAACGACAACGTTGCCCTCTCATCATTTACGCCATTTTGTCAATGAACCTAGTCCGACAACTAACGACTAGATCATGCCCATTAGCGATTTTCCAACGAAGCCTCACCGATTACATTCTCAAATGGGCAGACCAGTGACCCGATCCAATGCTGAAACAATTAACAAATCATCTTCTCCTTCACAAACCGTCCCCAAAATCTCATTCCGATCACGAAAAATCGGGAAATTTCCGGCCAAAAGTTCAACCACAACAATGGCCATCTCTTCCAGTCTCTCCGTCGCTAAGCACTTATCAGTCAAAGGTGAGATTGAGTTCGCGCTTGACCATCTACGCCACTCCGATCCTCTCCTTACTACGCTTCTCGACACTCAGAAATGGCCGGTCATTTCTATCTTTAGCAAGAAGTATTCTTTATCAACAACTCGCCTCCGAAGCCGCTAAGTCGATCTACAATCGCTTTCTCGAGCTCTGTGGCGGTGAGTCAGAAGTCAACCCAGACATCGTCCTCTCGCTGTCTGCACAACAACTCCGAGAAATAGGGGTCTCAGGTCGAAAAGCTAGGTACTTGCACGACTTGCAGACAAGTACAAAAGTGGGTTTTTGTCTGATTCTTCGATTCTTGAGATGGGTGATGAGGCGCTTTTGAGTAGCTTGACGACGGTGAAAGGAATTGGGGTTTGGTCTGTTCACAAGTTTATGATGTTTTCGCTGCATAGACCAGATGTGTTGCCTGTGGGTGATTTGGTTGTGAGAAAAGGAGTGCAGAGATTGCACGGGCTCAAGGATTTGCCTCACGCGTTGAAAATGGAGGAGGTTTGTGAGAAGTGGAAACCTTATAGATCTGATGGATCTTGGTATATGCGGAAGTTAATGGAAGCTAAAGCAGCTAATAAGACGGTACAGTCATAACAAGTAGTATTAATGTACTGCTGATACTTGCATTAATTCTGGATGGTGCAGTTGTTCTCCTCGTAGAACTGTGCCATTGGAGAACTCCATTTTGTCCGTGAAGTGGTCATGTCGGCCACTTTGTTCTCGGATCCTGCTAGAAGCCTTTTGGCGGTGTCAAATTGTTGGATTATGTATGATTGATGATTGATCCTTACGTAAAAGTTCTATCAAGTTTAGAAAAGCAATAATGTTCTAGTGAATATAGTTAAGGTTGCCACAGGTCAGGTTAGATCATAGCTATAATTCACTTATATGAAATTTCAATTGTTTATGCAAATTTAGTTATTTAGGTTTAAATAACAATTAACTTAAATTAATCACTGCCTAACACTAAAATTGTAGCTTTCTTTGCAAAATAGTGACAAGTGTGGCACTAGAATCAACTTGCAGTCTGAAGCCAATCTTAGCCTCTTTCACCTTTAAGATAGATAGGCGCCTTTCTATATGCATGTTTAGAGCATGTTATGCCTCGTTACCAACTTCTCTACTTTTTCAACATCTTTAAGGTTATATTTGGTTGGACGTAAAACTTTTAATGCAAGGTAATATAATAGTATAGAATAGAATAAAATGGAATAATTTATAATGGAATAAAATATAAATATATGTAATATTAGAAAATTTTTGTTTGGGAGAAATAGAATAGTTCATAATGTAATATAGTAAAATATTATTTTGATGAGTGTTTATAATGTAATATAGTGTAAAGTTGTTTATCATTTTACATTCGATTCTGGACTTTCTAAATCGAAGGTTTTTTATTTTTACTGTTTAGGATCAAATGAGATGTAATATGAAACTCTCATCTTCTATCTCATTCTATTATAAACCGTCATCCTAAATGATGGAATAATATTATATTTCATTTCATTTCATTAATAAATGAAATATTGCCATAGCGTTATTGACTTCTTATGTCTTCTTTAAAGTTGTTATAATTTTCTTTTCTTCCAAATGACTTTAAAATCTCCTCGATTAGATGATTACGGAGAAAATGGCACCTAATTTTGTATTTTCTCCTCAAAATCATCACCTACAAGATAATGAATTAATTGTAAGAAAACATTATAAAATTCATATTAAACATCTTATACAAGTGTCATACTAAGTGATTTAACTCCAAATAATATTTAAAATATCGACCTATCAAATTCTCCCATAACTTATTGCTTGTCCTTAAGCAATTAATAACAACTATACTCTAACTACTAATCTAAACTCAACTATCATAATAGTAATTCCAGTTTTGTATATGTACATTGATATTTAACATATGCAACAATCCTATAAACCCCTAGGTATCCATAGTAAAGAAGTTACAGTCTCTTGAGGGTTTATTTTAATGTTACCCATAAAGATTGACCTAAACTCGTTACTTAGCCATGGAATTAACACATAAGATATACAAATTCAAGTCTTAATTTAATTTCAAAACTTATTCATATAATACTTGTCATGTAAATCACAATACAAACATGACAAAATAAATATTATTCTACCTCCTTTATCAAGTTTAAACACTTCAATTTGATATATATGTCCTCATAAGGTACTACTCATTTATATAAGTGTTTAAAATTTTAGTAAGGTATTCTTATCATCTTCAATTAATAGAGAAATTCTCATAAGTTTGAAAATTATTTAATCTCTACTACTTAAATAGATATATGCAAGTATAAATCAAAAGGATTTTAATAAGGTCATTATAGGACCAAAGGGTTAAATAAGCTAATAAAGGAAAAGGAATAAAGGAAATAACAATGTTCACAATTAGGATATCAATAACAAATAAATTAAATGAAAACATCAATCTTCAATCCAGCAAGTCCTCAAATTTTTGCAGCCACCTCTTTTTCTTCATTTTTTTAATTACAATATCTATACTAAACAATTTAAACACTTTATATTTTTGTTTTTTTTCTTTTCTTAATTTTTTCTTTATTTTTATATTGGAATGTGATTAGCCTATTTATTGACATTCTCATACACTTTACCATCTTTCCTACACTTATTTTTTTTTATCTCATTCCTAAAAATATCAAAACACAAGTAAAAAATCTACTAATCATAAATTAGGGAGCAAATACTCATTTTTCTTTTAGGTGTCAAGGCTTTTTTAATAAAAGGTTAGCAAGAAAAAACTTCATATAAGGCTCAAAGGGGCTTACCAATGGATCGATGTATAAAGGTAGGCTATTTGGCTCAAACTTAAATCTAAATACTTTTATCCTTTTAATTTATGTACACAACATACACATAATTTAAAATAATGTAGTTAAAGTTCTAAAAAGTTAAAATCAAAGAAGGTATCCACATAAGAAAGAAGAATTTTGTAGGAAGGCCTAATTCCTCACGAGATCACTCAAATCAAATCAAAGTATAATCGCTTTACAAATTTAGTTTCTTAGCATTGGCAAAGTAAAGATTTGCATAAAATTTCAAAAAAAAAGAGTAAAGATTTGCATAGCAATTACTTGATCATATTATAAACTTATTTTTTTCATCAATCTCAACTTAAAATCATGCATAAGCCTATGTCATCAACTTAAAGCTACTAATAAGTTCACACATAAACTAATAAGAAAACTAAAACATAAAAATTTTGAAAATTTTATGCAATTATATTAAGCTTTAATCTAGCCCTTATACTTGGGATAATATTATTCTCAATTTGTGCATTAAAAGCAAAGTAATAAAAAAATCAGAGAATGGAGTATTATCCTCCATTTGCTTTAGGTTGGCAAATTTGAGTCCAACTGACCTTAGCCATCCCTCTTTCTCCTTTCCCCTTCCTCCATAGGAAATGTTTCATCATTTTTTCCATAGTTTTGATCAGCCTCTTGGAGAGGAAAATATGAGAACACCAATAGGTATTCATAGACATAATAAACGATTTTAGGAGCTAAAGTTTGCCTCCATAAGATAATGTTTTATTTGTCCATGAATCTAATCTCCTTTGTATCCTTTCAATAAAGGGTAGGCATTCTCTAAATCTAAGTCTTCTCGAAGAGATACGGATAGAGATACGGATACCAAATTAAGTGATAAGAGGCTCTTGATTACCCATTCCAGTGATAAGAGAAATATTATTAGCTAGGTGTGCAACACTCTTTGATAAGATTAAGAAACTTTTTTGAAAATTGATAACAAAGCTTGACATCTCCTTAAAGCTTTGTAAGTTATTCATTAGTACTGTAATTAAGTGGATATCAGCCTTACTACAAAGGATTAGGTCACTTGCAAAACATAAGTTGGTTAGTGAAAGCAACTTACACTTGGTATGGAACTTGAATTATGGAGTCGTGATCTTATATTTCAGCATGAGGGTAAGAGTCTCCATGCATATTAGAAATAGGTAGGGAAAAGAGGATCCCCTTGCCTAAGTTCCATTTTGTCTTTAAACAACTCAGTGGGACTTTAATTGATTATGATCCCAAAAGAAACTGTAGAAATACACTCTTTTATCCAATTGATAAAAATATGAGGGAAACCCCATAACATCCATAATCTGAAGTAAGAAACCCCAACTAACACTGTCAAATGCCTTCTGTAGATCAACTTTTAATGTGTAATTTTAAGGGCATTTTCCTCTTGTGTACCCTTTCAGAAGTTCCTGCAAAATTAGGATGTTGTCCCTAATATTTCACTTGCTTAAGAATGCTCCTTGGTTTTCATTGATGATGTAGTGTAGCATATATTTCGTTCTATTAGCTAGAATTTTAGCAATAATCTTATAGCTGAAGTTAGTGCATGGGATAGGCATGAAATTGCTCCATATAGTAGTGTTATGAGTTTTTGGAATTAAACACAAGGAAGTCTCGCTGATCTCTTTGAGGATTAGTCCTTTTTTGAAAATTTCATGCACTGCTTTTTTTGTAATATTCCCTGTTGTATTCCAAGTTTTTTATAGAATAGTCCATTAAGTCCATATGGTCTAGGAGCCTTCGGGGCATTCATTTTAAAAACCATTGCTTCTATTTCTTAATCTATGACCTGCCTTGTTAAGAGATCTTCCTGATCTTCAGGAATTTTAGGAGAAATAAACTTCTCGAGATCCTCACTACAAAAACTAGTATTACCTTCAGATCCTAAAATCTTTTGAAAGTGTTTCAAAGCATCCTAAGTAATTACAGCTTTCTTATACATGATCTCGTTTGATTATGTTTTTATCGAGGTGATCCTGTTGACATTTCTCTTAGCCTTAATGGTATTGAAGAAGAATCTAGTGCATCTATCTCCTTCCCTGATCCAGTTGACTCTAGACCTCTATCTTAATAAAGAGCAGTGATTATCAACTGCTTACATGTAGGACTTTAGTGCTTCCTTCTCCTCCCCCGTATAATATCATCAGTAGGATTATTAGCCAGTGCTTTCTGCAAAAGTGAGAGTCGATGCCTAGCAGTTTCTATGTAACATCCCATGATTAGGGTCCCCAGAATGCTTTATAAATAAGATTTTTTTGAGACTTTAGAAATGCATTTCATGCATTATATGACATACATATGCACGTGAATAATGTTGTCATTCATGAAATAATTGTACATGCATTCATTAACATTTTTCTGGGTATAAGTGAATTTTTAATGTGATTAAAGTGTGAGTTTTGGATAATTAAATTGGTGCATATTAAAATAATGATAATAGTTATTATTTCAAAATTTTGGTGAATTATGGATTAATGGTCTTGGATAATTAAATTGGCGTGTATCAAAATAAATTCTGCATTTTTTGAGACATTTAGGAAAGCTATTGAAAATTTGAGGTATTTTAGATTAAGAAAAATAAAGAAATTAAGAGACAAATTATAGAGTGATAAATGGATCTATTAGTGTGTAACATATGGACCGATAGATAAGTGACAAGTGGTAGCCTTATTGTAACATCCTGTTACCTATGCATACGACTAGAACAATTATTTGTGAGACATTTATATGACTTAAGATAAATGAATGTTAGCCATAAGTTAATTGTGACTTACATATTGTTTGGCACATTCATATAATTGTACATGCTTTCAATTGGCATTTTCGGGTA